>PVIH01000212.1:0-138158 GCA_004025045.1 Sigmodon hispidus
TTTTACTTTTCTTTTCTTTCTTAGCTGCTTTTCTTTCCTTGAAGAGCTCACTCTCAGCCACACTGTTTACACTATTTTGTCAGCAGAATCTTGGTATTTTAGAAACTGGTGGAAGCTGGCCATGGATGGTCAGGTTCCTACAGCCTTACAGCTGCCCTACCAAACCACTGGATTTGAAGTCCTGGGGCCTGCAGTACAAAAACTTTCCCATGTTATTCAAGGAGCTGCCTGAGAGGTAAAATTAGCTAAAAGGTCTCTTGTCTTGCAGAATGTTCTAAACTGTTCTGAGTCACTCCACTTACTCAGTAGTGGCGCATACAGACTTCCAGTCTTTATTTTTTTCTGTCTGGGTCATACATAAATAATACCTCCCCCACAAAATTAATACTTTCCATTTCTTGTGAAAATTCTAGTCAGCTTCCTAATGAAGCATGTGGAGAGAAGCCACAAGAAACCAAAAGCTTCCTCAAATAAAGCCCAGCTGCCTGCTCCAGACTACTGCTTCTCACATTTAGCCTACAGGTACACAGCCTAGATTTTCTATTTCTGTCCTTAATTATATATTGAATGAATGTGTAGCTGAAATCCCAAGCCACAAAAATCAAGTGAAACCTTTCTTTATTGTTAAAGATTCTAGAATCAGTTTTAACTGAAGAAATCCATAGCTGGGAAGAAGTAAAACACACATTCTTAGTGATATTTCCTAAGTCCCAAGTGGCAAAGAACACCTACAACAAAATGACTTGGAAAATCTATAAAGGAATTAAAAAGACAAAGCGTTTTGGGTTATTAACAGAAGAATTCTAGAAATGAGAAGTTGTACTTTGAGCATTCTTTAAAGCTGTTATTAACATCTGGTTGTCCAACCACTTACTGGAAATGGACTGAAGTTATCTGTGGCGACAGTGAGTTAGAGATAATAGTGCTTTTCTCTTGAGAATGACCTTGACAAGCAGGGCTGGGTGTTGGGGCCTTCATTCTAATGCTCACAGTTACATTCTGTACATCATCCCATTAGGCTGATCATACCATTCCAAATATGGCTGGAAACAGATGAACTCTAGAGTTTCATATCATGTGAAGTATCTCTATGTTTAAAGGGAAGGCAGGAAAATACTGAATTATACACACTGCACGACTGCCTCTCTAGGATCTGATGGGTCTCATAAGCCAGTATGCTCAATCAGAAAACAAAACAAAACTGTTCTTTCTAATGTAGCCTTTTGCTTCTTCTGGTGTGTGTGTTCTGTACTTACTCCTGTGTACATATGCTTGCAGGTATGTGTGCTTCTGTGTGCACCTGTGTGGAATTGAGGTTGTCATGTATTATCTTGTTCCACTGTTCTTTATATTATGTATTTGTTTGTTTGTTTGTTTGTTTTTGAGATAGGCTCACTCACTGAATGTAAAGCAAGGTTCAACTTAGCTGCTAAAGAGTGAGCCTCAGGACCCCTGGCCCTGGGCTTACAGACAGATGTCAAACTCTCCTCTTCATGCTGTGTTGCAGATACTTTCCCACAGAAAGCCACCTCTCCTGGCCTGAGCCAGAGCCTAAAATCAGTCCTACATTCCCCACTTAACTATTTAAAAGAGAATGGAATGCTGAGGCTTGCAAAGTTGCTGGATTTGTACAGTACTACTGAGGAAATAAGGTTTTAAGGAATTTAATGAGTAACTACTATGTATCCCCAAAAGCTGACTGAACTTTTAAGAGCTTTGTTTAATGGCAGACATTGTAGAAAACTTTTAGCACCCTGTGTCCCTGTTCCGTGTAATCACGCTATATTTCTGTCATGTTGGAGCAAAAAATGTTCATCATTTTGTCAGCTCTGTCTGAGAAACAGAGAATTACCTTTCCAGGCTCTGGAGATTTATGCTTTTAATTACCTCCTATCTGCTTCGCTACCCTCAGAACCTAAGAATCAATATAAATAGTCTTATTTATGGGAAAAAATGTAAAATGTTTGACAAAAGCTGGCTATCACTTTCTAAGTTTTCATCGGAAGCTATTGATTCCTTCTATTTTTGGCATTGCACCTTTGTTCTTGAAAAAAACTGGTTGGGTTTCAAACTTACAATTTAAATTTTTCTAATAATTTGTATTGCTTAAGAGCAGATGTAAATTTTCCAGTATGCATGGAAGTTCCTGTATCAGCAATGTGAGCATGGTCTCTGTAGCATCTCTGTATTTAATCACCTGCTGCAGAGTTCAGTTGAAGCCTAACCTTCTCCAAGCCATTGGAGACTCATGTTTCAGTGAGGGACAACTTTCATGACTCATTTTATTTTTCAGTAGGAACCATGGGAGTACAGGTAAAAGCTAACAGACCAGGCACCAGCATTCTCAGACACATACAACCTGTCCATGGTTGTATGTGAGTTGTTTCCTCATGTTCATGAGGGTTCATTCAGGAACTGCCTGAGTGCCCGGATCTGTGATTGCAGAAGTTCCTTATAGAAAATGACATGGCATTTGACTATATCTACCTGTATTCTTTCTAAGTCATCTCTAGAGTATCCATAACACCATTAAAATGTAAATTCTATTTAATAGTTCTCATGCTGTATTGTTTAGGGAAGAAAGCCAAGGAAAATAGCCTATGTTTTCAGTACAGATACATGCAAGATTTTTTTTAGGGGAAGGGATGTCCAAACCATGCTTGTGGATCCTCTGAGTATAGAAGGTTTTATATTTATATTTTATATATTTAATATTTATATTATACTTTATACAATCCATATGGAATTACATAAATGAAACCATAGAGGGGTAGCTATCTAACCCAAGGGCTTTTAA
This sequence comes from Sigmodon hispidus, assembly GCA_004025045.1. Taxonomy (NCBI): domain Eukaryota; kingdom Metazoa; phylum Chordata; class Mammalia; order Rodentia; family Cricetidae; genus Sigmodon; species Sigmodon hispidus. Next base: position 2,798 of record PVIH01000212.1, read on the forward strand.
GAGCAATAGAGTAGATGTATATAGATGGCTGACAGTGGCTAGACACATATATATGAGGTAGGTAACAGTTAAAGTCTACCCTTAATTCATGGAAAAAGTTTGTTGGAGTCATGTGACAGACATGGGGAGAGGCAAATACTAGAAGATGAATTTTCTAAGTTGAAAACAAAGAATCTGTTTAGGACCAAAAGCTTAACAAAAACATTATTAATGTTGAATAAAGACGAGGAAGCAGTACATTTGTTACTCTAGTGCGTCAAGGGAAGCCAAAAGGAAAGGCTCTGGAGCTGAAGAGAAGATTAAGTGGAGAATGAGGGAAGAAGGAATGTAATGCTTTGGAAGACAGCCCGATCAACAAGAGGTGGCACATTGTAGGGATAAAAGATAGTTCAAGATAAAAGATAACAAACTGCAGAATTTTCTACAATACTAAATGGTGCCAAAGTTTCTGAAAAATCTTGCAATTGACTGCCTGCACAAGTTCTGCTTAAAGGGACATTTTCTAAGGTGGTGCCTAATAAGGTTCCAGGTTCTTGGGCGACTGGATTTCCTAGGAAGGGCAGCTGCTGAAGGGACTTGGGGTCACAAGGCAGCTGGTGGAGAGGGATGGTCAGGTCTGGAGGCCAAGAGATGAGGAGTCCACCAACAGCATGTAGGAAGAAAATGTATGTGGGCTCCAAGGCTGTGGCTTTGCATCCAAGCTCAGATGCAGAGGCTTTTGCTGGGTGGGCTGCAGAGAATGCCAGTGCCTCTAGCTGACCCAGCAGGAAGGCTTCTTAAATGTCACCTGGTGGATGAAGTTTGTTTACACAAAGGCAGAAGAGTTTGCACTGTGAGATTTTAACTGCTAAAGAAATCAGGAGGTCAGATAAGTCTTAGAGGGGAGCAGGGAGGTGGGTACAGGCAGAAAGACTGGAAGATACCACCTGGGTAAAAGGAAGGTGATAAGATGATACATACTCCAAATGAGGGTGTCAGGGCTCACACAAGTACCAATTGCCTGCTAAGTGCATTCCTGGGAATCGCTGCTTATCTCTGAATAGCTGCGATTTTCAAAATTTCAGAGATTTATAGTCAAGAGTAGGAGAGTAAGGTCACCCTATCAAGTGTTCACACAAATGGTTGGTCATCCTAGCATTTTCTCTTTGAAGCAAACCTTTAGTTTCCTGCCTATCTATAATATTCTGAGGTCAGTCAGTGAAATGCCATGAGGTCATCTCTTTGCATCCCCAGACAGGAAGGCATAAAGTTTAGCAAGGAGGACTGAGGGCTAAAATCCGGAGACAGCAGCTTAACCAAAGCCCATACCCTAACTCAGACGGGCTGATGTCAACAACCCTCACCAACCCTCAAATGCCATAAGGTCAAATAAAATAGAGAATGTGGATAATGATGGGATTCATAATCCTGTAGATTTTGCAAAGCAGATGGTTTAGCACCATGCTAGCAATGAAAGTATTAGCATCAGGGGATACGACCTCATGCTTCGTAATTTGTGATCTTAATGATGAATTCCAACATTTTGGGGTCTCTTCTTGAACTAGAGTCTGTAAAACTTGGTTAGATCACTGTGCTCTTGTTTCTGTTTTCCCCAAAAGCATGGGGATCCAGGTAAGAGGAAGATCCTGTAAGGTGGTGAGATGATGATGAAGATGATGATTATGTCATCTCTGTTTCTAAGCACTTAGGAAAATCAAGTTGTCCTGCTCACATCTTATGTAAAGCTCCACTTTATTTCCTTGATCCTTCTACTGCTAGTCTCCAAGGAATTGAAATTAATATGTAAATTAGAAATTATTTGTGATCTAGCAATGTCTAACATAGCCAAAAATGAGAAAAATGTTCACCTCAATGTATTATTTGTGAAGTGTACATTAGCTCACTCTCCTGACTGGGCTCATCCCTGGAGATGGTACTTTCCAGCCAATGGGTAAAGATTCCTACTCAGGCTCATCAATTTATGATCATCCTACATTGTGCACTCATTTATCAACGAACAAAGGAACTTGGGGGCTTATGACAACCTCATTAGGTTCACTCAAGGTTAGGATTTTTTTTTTTTTTTTTAAAAAGATAATAAAGAAAGCAGGACTTGGTGTCTGCACATATTTGTGCAAAGGTCCTAGACTCTTTTGGAAAGTGTATTATTCCTAGACTGTGGTGCCTGCCCCTGGCAAAGTTAATGGTGTCAATTTGCAAAGGTTCACTTGGGAAATGTTTGTGATTAATGCTTGCTCATTTACATAAGGCTTCATTGTGTAAATAAAGCTCTAGCCTTCTGCTTTCCAACAGTGGAGTTCTATTGAGATGGTAAACACTGGACAAAAAGGGCTGCAGAACACTTAAACTAGGTCGCCCTGAGTTTTACTGCACCAGCTCTACCCTGGTATGTTTTATGTGCATTTCAGGGAACCGTGGAGAGCAGTCTGTTTACTGTGCAAATTTGCCTTCCAGATCTTTCAATAAACATATTTTCTACACTGAAGAGTGAAGCCAATTCAGTCTTGGGATGATTTAGAAATGTTATTAAAGGAAATAAGTATGAGCATCTTCTTAATTCTTGCATTAAAATGTAAATAGGGTAATTATAAAATAATAAACTCTCTCCCCAATAAAAAATGCTCAGTTAGAGAGCTTGGTTATGCAGATTATAGTACCAATACTAAGCACTGGGAACGCATATATGTCACATTTCTGAATTTGCCATCCAGAATTTGTGGTTTTATTGCCCAGAATCTAAGAATGACTCAGAAATCTCAATTCTCTATTTTCCACAGGGCTACTGAATAGAGAGTGACAGGAGGCTGGTGGTCCTCTGCTAATAAGTATGCAGCTGTCCTTGTCCATATTAGTTACTCAGGAAGAAAATGGATGATGGTGAGACCAGATCAAAGGCGTGAGAAATTCTGAACTGTAGAGAGAAAATTCCCACATCTCCCCTCAAAGCACCCGTGAGACAGATTTTTATTTTTTTTGTTCTATTTGGTGTTTTCAAACAGGGTCTCACGTTGTCCAGGCCTCACACTTTCTCTATAGACAAGGCTAGCCATCAGCTCCTCATTCTCCTGCCTCTATCTCCTATGTTCTGGAATAGCAGTGTGGACTACCACACTTGGCTTCCGAAACGCAATACAGAGCATAATTCTGAGGTCTTAGCTGTCCTATCTGTATAACAGATATGTTTATATCCTGTTCTGTTGATGGTGATATTGTGGGAATTATTAACTATAGTGCTGGAATGGTCCATTTTCCCACCATAGAAGACTAAGGTCAATAATATTGACCTCATTTCCCAAATTCGGAACCAGAATTTAAATCCATGTTTAATAACTTTTTTGGTTTGGATTTTTGACATTTGAGATGTCTCTGTAGCTTGTTTGTCCTGAGGCTTACTGTGTAGATCAGGCTGGCCTTAAATCCTTAGAAATCTGCCTGCCTCTCCCTCTTCCTCTTGAATGTGGGATTAAGGGTGTGTGTTAGCATGCTTGGCCCTCAAAACTCCAAATTCAGTACTGTCCATGTAAGTAAGAACTAAGTGAAAGATCTGCAATGTGATCTAGCTTTTCTGTGTGAAGACAGATCCTAGACAGTCACATAGCACCTGCTGGTAAAAGCTATTTCTTTTTTTTTTTTTTTTTTGAATAAAGTCTCATTTTTTATCCATGTATCCCCTTGTTCAAACTCTCTTCCTCCTTCCACCCCTCCCAGTCACTCTCTCTTCTCCTCATCTCCTTGTCTCTTCCCCAGCAAGGGCAGAAGGTCCCAAGGTCCCAAGGTGGCTTAGTTCAGCATCCACTCTAGGCAAGTCTGATTTCCTCATCCTAATATCAAGCCTTAGAGCATCCCACAATCATGTAGGAGGGGTTCAACTAATCCTTAGGAAAAAGTCAAATTACAGAAAACAGTATTGTAGGCACACTTGGAGATTTAGGGGCAAGACACCAGATTTATGGTCTCGTTTTGTTGTATACTGACTATGAAAATATATGCAATACTGCTACATGGAAAACAACCTACATGGTCACCTGTAAGGCACTGAACAAATAACCACGAAGCAGGTACACACAAACTGCTAACCAGTACTAAGTAAGCAGACTATGGGATATGCACACAGAGATCTAGTTTTCTACTGATCTCACAGAAAACTAACATAAGCTAAAAGCAACACAAATTAATGCATAGTTGGGCACCACAAATGAGATGTTCATCTCTCTGAGCTAAAATGAAGGTATTGGTAAGTCTGACTTCTAAACCAGTGTACACTGTTTGTCTTTGGGCACATTCCTTTAACTTCAAAGCCATCAATGGGGGAATCAAAGAATCAGTAACTGTTTCTTCTCGCTCTCTCTTCCCTTTTCAAGGAACCTTGTACACTGGACACAGAAAACAGTGATAGATATTCTTTATATTTTAGAGACAGGTGACTACCACCTTTAATTCCATCGGCTAACTTCCCCTTTGTGATATATGGTAACATATTAGGAGGCTCAAGGTTGTTAGGACATAAGTATCTTTATCTAGCACACTTGCAATTAAAAAGGTCAAGGAGTGTTCTACTTTGACAGAATGACCTCTCAGTGAAATACTGTAATGTGAGAAATACAGTGGCAGAAGGTGGGAAGATGGGTGGATGGGTGAAGTGTCTGCCATGCACACATGAAGACTTGAGCATCCATGTAAAAGCCAGGTGTAGCAGCCATCTGCTGGGGACAGAGAATCAGATCTCTGGAGCTCAATGACAGGATAATCAAGATGAGCTCCAGATTTAGTGAGAGACCCCACCATAAAAAAACAAGGGTGAAAAAGCACCTGACATCAGCTTCTGACCTTTATACTCCTGGTCACACATGTGCATGCATGCCTACATACATGAACATGGTGCATGTTTAGTGCATGGACACCAAACATACAAACAAACAAAAGTTTGTAAGAAAAAGAAAAAACATACATTTAGATATAGTTTCATTTAAAAGAAAACTATAGGTTACATAAAAGTACTCAATGTTGATAAGAACTAGGAATGACAAGTAGAGCTTGAGGAGGTAAAATGGATGGATGAGATTTTAAAGAAGATTTTATTTGTCTGTATGTGTATGAGTGTTTTGCCTGCATGAATGCAAGTGCACTAGTGTGTGTTGTACCCATGAAGACCAGAAAAGAGTGCTGCTTCCCCTGAAACTAGAGTTATGTATGGTGCTGGGAATGGAACCGAAGTCTTCTGCAAATGTAGCTAGTGCTTTTTGCTACTGAGCCATCTCTGCAACCTAAGATGGAGTGATTTTTCAATGTACCTTGATAATTGTAGGTTTTGTAGTAAGACTGAAATCAGGAAGTATAAATCTTCAAAATTTATGCCCCTAGGGATTTTTTATTCTTTCCTAGTCATATTCCAAAAAGTGGGTGATTTTTTTTTTAAAGGAAGGTTTGGGAAATTTGGGTATTCAGTCTGCTGTCTTTACAGTGTGAGAAGAATTGATATCACAATAATACTGAGGTGTCAAGTGAATTAACACCCTGTATTCCTCTATTTATTTAGGTGCATTTAAATTCTTCAGTATGAAGTTTTATGAGGTATATTCACTAGACTTTGGCTGAAATCACATTAAATATAATTGTTCCGATCACAATCAACTTCTTTTCCAGTGGGTGTAATTTCATTGTGCTTACTGTGTAGAATATGAAAATGTCACATCATGGTATATGTGAGAAGGATGTCTGTTATTTTTGTATTTCTAAAAACACATTAAATATGTGGTACACTCTTTGCAAAATGGCTTTTTGAGTCCAGAAACTTGGGAAATCCCACATTCAAAATATAGTCTTCAGGTCCCATTTGCACTGGGAACTGATTTTATCTGGAAGTTGAATGTTAACATATTTCTCCTATATTTATTTTTTAGATATTTTAAAAACATACTTAAGATTTTAACTTTTTCTTGGTATCTCTTTTTGAAAGAATGCATGTTTCTAGGTTTTTCCTTATATTTATATAAAATGGAAACATAACTTGTACAATAAAGAAGTCTTTGAACTGTTGAGTAAGATTGAACATATGCATGAAATGTGATACTTGTCAAAAATAACAGTGGTCTTTTTTGGCATTCACTCAATTTTTTTCATATTTTCCAATTTTCAAGATTTTGACAAGCAAATAGAATCCGTGGAATCAAGTATAAAAGAAGAGACTGACTTAATTTTCATGATCAATCACTTTTCCTACTGTTCACATTTAAAACACTGAATCTAAGTCACTTGGAAATGGACACACTGGAGCCAGGGGCCATCAGGAGGACCCAGTGCTGAGATACCACAAAGCCCACAAATACAAAGAGATGTACATATTCAGGCCAGTCACCATTGGCACCATCAACACACTTCAGAGAGCAATCAAAAAGTGATACTCACATCTGAGTTAAAGCGAAGCTGACAGACGTTACAAGAAATAACTTGTTTCTTCTTTGGGGGAATGGAGACTCCAAATGTGTGGTTAATGACTGCTTTCTGCACAGGGTCCATCTGAGGAGAATGATGAAAAACAGAAGGTCAATTATCTTCAAAGGAAAGACAGCACTGTGGGCAACTGAGGGGAGCAGAAGGACTCTAAGGCTTTAACTCTGAGTTCAAATGAGGCTCTCGAAGAATCTCACTCATTAGTAATGTCTCCAGGAATTAAGATTAACACAAAGACAAAACAAACCTGTTTGAATTCATAACACACAAAGGACCACAAGAGAATCACCACATCTCTAGCAGCTTGCTATCAATGAAAGAAGACACGGGACATTTTAAAGTATCATACTCCAAGAAAAACAAAGACCCACATGTTCAGCTTAAAACTAAGTTGCTAATGTTTTCCTTGTAGGAAGTGATAATGTTCAGCATGGTCTCAAATGATCTTAGTGACAGTCACTACAGATATATTTAACTTCTTAAGTTTTGATTTATGGCAAAGTTGTAAATGTCAGGCTCTTATTACAGAAAAGAAAGTGTGTATCTTTATTTTAAAATAATTTATTAGCTTTCATGTTGTATGGATTGAAATTCACTGTACTGGAAAGTATATTACAAATGAACACTCAGATGCATGTAAAAGATTGGTTAATATGCAATCCTTGTTTAAATATTGATCAAGCAAGATTTTGATTTATAGCCTGTGATTCCTTTTGGCTTCCATATAAAACATACATAGTAGGGGAAATATACAGTAATAAAAGCGTTCAGCTACAGAAAAACCCATGGTAGAGCCATCACACTTAGGAATAATTCTGTCTGCAGAGCAGATAAAAAGAGACTATGATGATTCTCTTATGTACCCCAGAAATAAATCCCCAGCGTTAACATCAGACAACTGGCAATTCACAAAACAATGCAGAGGATGAGAGATGAATCACTCATCAACAGGTGGGACACAAACAAGGCCGGGTCAGCTGACATTGCCAACTAGGAAATCTCCAGAGCTTGCTCAGAGTTTAACATTGGATTAGTTGGTGACATTTGAGAGAGAGAGAGAGATTATAAATCAAGAAAGTATAAAATTAGCCCTTAGGAGAACTTACATACAGCAAGAAAGAGGGCAGTTATTGTTATATATGTCACATATAACAACAATAACAGGACATATATATGTGTGTATATATGTATATATAAAACACAATGATGATATAGAAGAGGAGGTAATGAACCTGAGAGGGGGATGGGCAGCATTAGAGAAGCTGGTGCGGAGAGAGGGAGAAACAGGGTAAAAACAGTGTAATCACATAGGAGATTTTCCCCAAAATAAGACTTTGAAGGTTTTAGAATTTGCCTCATTTTTGCTACAAGTTGAAGTTGGGAGAGGTGGTAGTAAAGAAACGGCCACTATAAAACCAGGGGTGGTGGTTTGAATGTTTGTGTTCTAGAGTGGCAGATGTGGTTTCCCATCCCAACCTCATGGATGCTAGGCAAGTGTTACCACTGTCCTACCTCGACAATCCCTGAATTTTATTGTATGAGAATTAGACAAACCAGAATCAAGCTAAACAAAACAAAACAAAGAAACAAACAAAAGAAACCAAAAAAACCCCCAAAAACAAAAAAAACAAAAAAACCACCAGTGAGAAAAGTGAATCCCAAAAAGTCAGGAAAAAATACATTATTTACTTTATTTCCAGGTGTATATATCTAAATACTTTCTGATGGCTCTTAGGGATGTAGATATACTAGCATATCAATTTGTATTAGGCTTAGAAATAAAATAGACTAACTTAACTTGGCAGTATTTAAAAACCCCAAATTTTCGAAGTTTACAAAAGAGCCTTTTATCAAGAGTTTTTATTCTCAGACTGTAAAATACTTTCCATGGGTAATAAGCCCCTTTGCTCATCTTTGCTGTATGTCTACATTAGCACCTTCCCTTTATACCAAGGTGATTTTATAATTGTAAATATAATATTGATTAAATCATAGCTAGCATATACATTTTTCCATATCACTCATTAAAAATTTATTGAAAATTAATCTTTAAAATAAAAACTTCCATTGCTTAAAGTAAATGCACATCTCCTGGTTTTACCTATCATTCAGCACAGAAGCACCCACAAAATATGAGCTTAAAATATTCTAGTTTACAATTTTTATCAAGCCATGATATTAGGGGTAGATCCAACACAGTCCTTGAATAGAACTGTTTTTCCTACATTGTTTTTCAAAAAATTCCTAATACAACTGTATCTTGCTCGAATCTGAGAACTGAACCAACACTAGAGTGAAAATACTGCTTCCTGTTTTCCAGCCCTAAGGGTAAGGTAAGTCTGAACACTCCAAATACAGAGGCTGACAAGTTCCCAGCCCCTGCTTCCCAAAGTATGTTAAGGAGGACCCTGGAAGACACTGCTACCACATTTGGCTCCTGTAGTGTGTAAGATCATGGATTTTCTCACAAAGTCAATTCAGTTAGGAAAGAAGTCTTAGTGGCTTCCTTGTTTCTGATTTGCTGCCTTCACTTAAAGGACACACAGCTAGCCATAACAAAGTCTTACCTCCAATGTCTCTCACTTTAAAGGACACTATTGTGTAGCTTGGTCTTCTTGTGGTACTCTACATAGTGGGGGCAGGGCTGTCTCTGACTCTTTTGCTGGCTTTTGAGACCCTATTCCTCATATTGGGCTGCCTTGCCCAGCCTTAATACAAGGGGAGGTACTTATTTTTACTGCAACGTGATATGTCATGTTTTGTTGCTATTCATGGGAGGCCTGCTCTTTTTCTGAATAGAAACCAAGGGGGAGTAAATTGCGGTTGTAGAGGGAAAGTGGAGGGAAGAGACTCGGAGAAGAGGAGGAAGGAAAAACTATGGCTGGGATGCAAAAATTAATTAATTAATTAATTTAAAAAATGGAGTTAGCTAATGAAGTCATTAACTATAGGAATGCATCTAATAGAAAGATTATACTTACTACCATATTCACTGTTGTTGGTATCAGTAATTTAATGTGTTAAGCGTGACAGAACTCAAAAAGAAAGGGTTTTCTAGTAATAAAAATGAGTATTAGAAAAAGTATTCTATTTTTCTACTGAAAATAATCAGTTTCCTTACATGAATTTTTCAGATAATATCTATGTTTTCCTCTCATCTAAATCCCCTTTATCTTACTCATAGGTGTGTGTTTTGATGGTGAATCCCAAGTGCCAATGTAGATTGAGACAAGGACACCTCTGGGTATATCTGTGAGGCCATTTCAAGAGAGGACCAGCTAAGTGGGGAAGGAGAGGGCAGAGGTGAGGTTGATACATCCTAATACAAGTGGTACTACCCAGCAGGCAGAGGACCATGGTGGAGCTAGAGAGCAAGAGGAAGGGAACTCTCCAGGACAAGCCTCTGCTGCTTCCTCTGCCCATCAGGATGACAGTTGCTTGGGTTATCATGCCATCCCTGCCTACCAGACTAAGAACCAAAGAAATCTCTCCACCTCTGGCTTGAATATAAAATGTCCTATGTGAGCTCAGTGTTCCATCTGTCATGGGGAGTGTTAGAGAGACAGATAGTGGAACCTGGGAGACGCGAGGCCTACCTGAAGCAAGCAGACCACGGGGCACATGCTGCTGAAGGGGATGCCAGGCTCTCAGTTCCTCCCAAATACTCTGCTTCTTATCGGCTGTGAGCTAGTAAGCCTTTGCCACACATCATCCCAACACCACAGTGTTCTGCTTCATCACAGGTCCAGAATAAACAGTCACAGACTGTCAGAAAAAACCTCTGAGACTGCGATCTAGAATAAAACTACTCTTTTTAGGTTGTGTTTTCTTTTGTATTTTGGTCACATGGTTGAAAAATAACTATGCGCACCTCCACCCCTTAAATTGTTTTCTCTGGTATTTGTCTCAGCAACAAAGTCAAAACCAGCAGCGATTAAATTTTTTATTCAAATACTATTTGTCAGACAAGATTTAGTTAAATGTAAAAGAGTATAAAATGTCTTAGCTACAAGTCAGTCTGATCCCTTGTAACAGGTGCTGGCTACTGATACCTGACCTTCAATGCCTAACCATATTTTTAAAAAGGAAAAAGTGGTAATAGTCTAAATTTTGTTTTATGTTTTCCTACAGGGTTCCAAAAGTTGCATGAAAAGAATTACTATTACTTTTTTTTTTTTTTGGAGTAGATGGTCATTCCCTATAGTCATAATGAGATCTATGGGTAATCAATGGGTGTGGTGAAGTTGGGTTGTACATAATCATCACCACATTCAATTGGAGCAGCTAAGATCCCCACAGGAGGGCCTACAAGGCTCATGGAAGTTATGGGGCTCAGGAGCCTCACATTGTTTTTTATGAGGTCTATCTCTCTACTAAAGTTACACTGGAGTAAGCAATGAACTGTAGGGGCCACTTTGGTCATGAAGTTGTTTGTAAATTTCCCAGAGCTCCCTAGTAGTGCAGTTTATGTGAGTTGTACATGCTGTGGGTGGGATTCCTCAGTGGCATAGACACCTGTGTGTTACCTCTAAGGCTTTCTGGTAGTCTGGCTACCTTTGAATTGTACAATCTCCTGTAAATAACCTCAATAAATTCATTGACAGGACTGGGACAACAGACTTGGACAGAATCCATTGCAGCAACTGGGCTGAGCAGATGTGACTTCCTGAAGATGTTTCTTTCAGGAAGTCACACAACAGTGGTAACTCTTTTATTATTCATTCAGTGATTTTCAGAATGAATAACAGAGCCTAAATTAATAAAGGCATTCTCATAATCCTTAAAAATGTCAAGTTGTTGAATTTATCAAATGAAAAATTACATATATATGTAATAATTTCATATATAGGATGTTAAGGTAAGTTATTGGAAGAATTGCAATTGTACACCAAAGCAATATTTTTAAAGATTTAATTGGCAAATCATAGACATTTAATTGTTAAAAATTAACAGTTTATTAAGAGTAAGATATAAGTTTTATATGACCAACTGCTTGTTACTTAGTTACATAAATTTAGCTCATGTTATTTCTGTTTACACAAAAAATATCTATGAAGAAGGAAAAATTATTATTTGCTGGGAAATAACCATAACAAAGCTTATAAAAGGAAAAACAAAACAAAAAACCCAAAAAACAATCCTTGCCACACAGCTCCAGCTACCAGAATCCCTTACCTGGCAGAATTTATTGGTCCCAAATAAGCCTCTTCTTTTCTAAAAAAAGTAAAAGTTAGAAGTAATCACCTGGTGCTTTGAGAAAAATGAGCATATTCACAGGTATTTGTATGTCCTAAGACCCACCTTCCAGCTCATGTAGATGGAGAAGCCTGAAATGCTTGCTAACTAAAGCAGCAGGAGGGAGCACTTTGCAGCATGTCCAATAAAAATCACACAGAAATGAAAAAGCAACACCTATCAGTACAAGGTCATGAGGATCTCAAACCTGTATGAATATTTATATATTTAAAGACCATTGCTTTCCCAAGTAATTTGCAGCTGCATGAGGTGAACAGTCACAGGTGGCTATGAAGAAACTCAGACACAAAAACATAGGCCTGCTGCCTTCCACCAAGATAGGTGGAGTCTCCAGTGCTGTGTGGTTGGATTCTAGATTACATTTTACACACTAGATGATTTTCTAGCTGGGACCTCATTAGAAGCACATGTTCAGCCATTCTAATACTTCTCAAGAGAGTGAAATTGAAGCTGCATCCCATGTCTTTAAACAACTTAGCTAAGGAGGAAGGCTGGGACTAGGAACAGCCCAGGTGCTACCCTAGTAAGTGGGAATACTGTTCAAGAGTTGTAGAGAACTTTCTTTTATTCATGCTGTTCTTAAGGTAATTTTACCTTTAAACCAATCATCTATTTATATTAATGTCCTTGAAACCATCTGGCAAGTGAAGATTATCTACACAGTTCAGCAAATCCATTGCCACTAAACAGAATTAGAAGTTTCAATGTACTTTTTTATATTTTAAAATCATCCATTCAGTAGTCATCTCTGGAGTGCTAGTGTGACTCAAATGATGTTCCAGTCTACATGGAGACATGATCAAAGATGAGAGGGACATAGTTTTAAAGCTGAAATGTGAGATGGTACAAACTAATTAATTGTTATTTGGAGGGTGAAAGTCACTATTAAAGAAAATAAGGAGACATGGGAAGTAGACAGACAGACAAAAACAGTCTGTTTCCTATGCATTGTTTAATTGGGCTCCACTCTCCCTTTCTGCTCTTGTCACACCTCAGGCATCCAGGATCCTCCTTTTAGTATGTGACATACATCAGAGTCATCCTGCAAGAATTCTGCTTTAGAATTCCTTTCTCTAGATGTGTAATGACACTAATAAACAACAACAGAAGGGCAGCTTAGCTGCTTGGAGCCTGACTCAAGGCTAGGGTCCATGGAAAGGTCAGCTCACGAGTTCTCATGTATAATACTCCCTATACAGATGAAGAATCCTGGGCTCTTAAGAAGTCACTTGCTGTTTTCCCTCACGCTAGAGTCAGGCAGGGTCCTCTCTCTCTCCACACTGACCCTAGTAAAGGATTGCTGCAGAGGACGGTGGAGCCAGGGAACACATGGCTCAAGATGAGTCTAGAGGCCAGAAGTCAGTTGCCCATACAAGTGTATTAAAGAAGCTGGCTTTTCTCTTTTTGAGTCCTTCTGTTCTTAATTTGCTCCCCTCCCACATACAGTTGAGTAACTTCTCGAAAACTCTATCAAATTTGGGTTGTTCCTTTTTTCAAAGTGTAGCTGTTTGAACTGAATATAAACAAAACACTCTGATAATACTAAGGAATTACCAATCAGTGGGAGTGGGGGGTGAGGTGTGGTGGGGGTGGAGGGTGAAGTAGGGAGTGTCATCCTTTGCACCTGCCTCCCCTTTGTGACTGCACAGAGGACTTCAATTACTAAACCCTGTGGTTTAGGACCTTTGGAAGTTTGGCTAAGTGTCAGCCTTTTAGCGGTGACATTATCAAATTACTGTGGTACACAAAGAATAACTATTCTTTTTCATCCCTTTCTCTCTCAGTATCAGACTTATGGAGGAAAAGTGATGAAAGAGTCTCATTATACTTCAAATATTCATAAAATGACACATTTAAAAGTGACATCTGCATTATTGAAGAGCACTATATCTCTAAAGTTACTTCAAAAACAGATATGAAAGTACAAAGGAGGTCTTGAGAAGAAGTGTTTTAGTGGGAGAGAGGAGGGCATGAGAGAGGGTAATGGGAGAAAATGACTAAAATTCATCCTACACATGTGAAAGTCAAGGAGGAGGGGAGTGAATGCAGTTAGAAGGCTTAGTCTCTTTCACTCGGCTGTAGGGGCTCTGAAAACTAACACATACGACACTTCTTATATTGACGAAGAGGATGGTTTGATGTAAGGGAAAAATGCCCTCGATCGATTTGATTTTGAAGAAACGTTTTGTAAAGACAACTGGCCTACATATTTGGTAGTTCTTCTAGAATCTCATTTTGCAGGATCAAAAGAAACATACAGAATATCCTTAAACTAGTTTGTTTTTAGGTTTTAGGATTCCTAGAGATTAAAGTATTTTTTTATAGTAATAAAATAAAACATAGGAAGATAAAATAAAAACATATTGGACTTGACAAGACCAATAAACAGAAGAAAAAGCGAAGGCAGAAAAATCAGAAACCCACTCATTTCATGCATTCACAAACTATAACATATATGCAGAGGATCTGATGCAGACATGTGCATGCTACCCCAATTTCTGTGAATTCACATGAGCTGCCATAGGTTGATTTAGAGGATCTTTCTTGTTTTCTAGGTGTCTTCCATCCCCTCTGGTTCTTACACTCTTTTTACCTCTTCTTCTTCAGAGTTTCCTGAGCCCTAAAGAAAGGGATTTGATAGAGACATCCCTTTTAGGGCTGAGTGTTTCAAAGGTCTCTCATTCTTTGCATGTCTGTATGTAGATTTCTGTATTTGTTCCATCTGCTGTCTGAGGAAGTTTCTCTGATGATGGTTGAGCAAGGTCCTATCTATGAGTATGTGTATATACACATCCCAGCACACACGCGCGCACACACACAATGGAGTGTCATTAGAAGTCATCTTATTGTGTGCTCTCTCCTTTTTCTTCCCACCCCCTTTATTTATTTACTTTTGGACAGCATCTCACTCTATAGCCCAGGCTGGTCTGGAACTCAGTACACAACCCAGATTAGCCTTAAACTCATGGTAACTCCCTGACCTCAGCCTCCCATGTGCTATATTACAGGTGCGAGTTAGCATTCATGGCATGACAGATCATTTTTAAGAATGAATAGTAGAAAGTAGGAAGAATAATTTTTCTTAGTAGAAAGAATAATTTTTAAAGTTCAAAAGCAGTTTTGTTGCTGTTTTGTTACTGGCAGATGCCATAAGTTTAGTGTATGTCTCTTACTGACATGGGATGTCTTAATTCTGACAGGGGATCCTTGTATGTAGCAAACATTGTCATTACATATATAAAAGGTTCTCTTTTTCTGGTCTCCCACATGCCTTGTGATTTCCCATGCTACAAAGGGAAAGAGAAATGATTCAAAGTTGTACTTATGCCGTTATATAATTTGAAATGCTACACCAGTGAGCTCTCACAGAGTTCAGTTTAAAAAAAAGAGATGGGCAACTTATTCTTTCATGGGTACAGTGCTACTTAGACTCAGACCCAGCACTAACTTGGAGAATGATGATCCTACTGGAGTGTTAGATGAACTAACTAATGACCTGAGATTCTGTGGCACAGGATTCTCAATTCGGGTTAATAATACATATACAAAGGTCTGACTGGTTGATTCAATTAATTAGAAAGCACAGACAAAATTCAACCCTAACTGCCACTACCCTGCTTTCAGGGAGGGGAAGAACATTAAGGTAATATGCTGAGCTACAGATAAAGGAGCTTCTGCTTTGCCTTCCTTCTCTTCTTAGCAAGCAATGTTAAGCTTGTGACTAAAACCACAGAAAAGGAAGCATTTTTCCAATCAGGATACAAAAGACATTCTAGGAAGGTTTTTATTTTGTTCTCAATGTTCCTATAATTAAAATAATTTCTGGTCAGGTTATAAACACGGAATTGATAGACTTGTATTCATCTGCAAAAACACTGTGCAAAGACATTGTGACAATACTTCCTATTGCTTCTGAAAGAAATTAGAAAAATTAAAGAATCTGTAAAGGAGACGAAACTTACTTGGAATCACTGAAGAAATGAATGAGAATTTACCTCTATTGCAAAATTTGATAGCTCTGTACAAGAAATGAAATAGTGGGAAATAAGATTAATATTTTCTTATCCCCAGAGAAGTCACTTCCTTCAAAGTATTGTTTTATTTTTCTCAATAAAATATATTAACATTTTAAAAATACATGGTTGACTATGAACTGTATGACACAAATATAAATACCCATGAAGTTGTTACAGTTCACTGTTCAGAGTAATAAAAACAAGAATTGGTTTCACCAAGAGAATGCAAAATAAATAGGCTGTTTCCTGAGTTGTCTAGTATTGGGTATCCTTGGGGTGAAATAAAGCAAAATAAAATATATCTTCACAGGAACTTAGACTAAGGAATTTTTTCATTTGAGGGCAGGTTATGAGAATGATTATTCTGTAACACATTTGAAGAAGAAAACTATTCTAATGTTTGGAAGATAGGCTAGATAGAAGATAATCTTCAAAATTGGCTTTTAGTGTGTGTGTATGTGTATGTGTATGTATGCATGTCTGTACATGTGTGTATGCAGAACATCACATGCTCTGTTTTACCACGATCCCTCTTATTTCCCCGAGACTGGTCTCTCACTGAATAAGCAGCTCAGTCATCTATCACTAGTCATCCGGATAGCTACTGAGCTGTCTCAACTCCAAGTGCTGAGGTCACAGGCATATAGTCAGCCATTCCTGGTTCTTTAAGTGGGTACAGAGAGTCAGAGATCACTCAGGCCCTTGAGCTTACACAGAATGCATTCTTACCCACTGAGCCATCTCACCAGGCCCAAAGAGATCTGGCTTTTTCTTTCAAAAATCATTTGAAAACGCCTCCCAGATATATCCATTAAATTCAGCGCCCCAAAATAAGTCAGAGAAATATCATTTAAAAAATAGAATTCTTTATTATTTTACATGGGGAATTTGCAGGAATGTCACCTGATTCTACACACACTGACATTGGCAGACATGGTCTCCAGATTCTTGCAAGTGAGAATCTGTTTATTTACTTTCTGTATAAGGGCTACGAAAACAGTACAAGAGCTTTCTGAGAAACCAGGAAAATAATCATTCTTGATTTAAAAATCAATACACCTCTGGAACAGCAAAACACATTAAATGGCATCCTTTCAAAATCATTTTGGCTAAACAAGTTAGAATGTTGCTCAAGAACCCAATATACACAGCATAGTACTGGGGGAAATCAGGTCCACAGTGCTGAATAAAAATAGAAAAGATGAAAAGGAAATTCTTCTAGGTATAAAGACAGAAATATGGACCTGTTTGATAGATTATTAATTCTACAAAGTGTAAACACTTCCCCCTGTAAGTGCCTGATTACACGTTGCTTACTCTCACTCAAACTAAGAACATGATACCTGAGATGTAACAAGGCTCTGTGCACAGCTAAGGATCTGGAGTGTTACAGTTCTAAGACCAGGCTTGGATTTTCTGTGTAGTGGTAAAATCTCCCAGAGTATCAACATTACTGTGTAGCATTGTCTAGTCTGGAACTTGCTTTGTAGATGTGGCTGGCCTTGAACTCAGAGATAAGCTGCTTCTGCCTGGCAAATGCAATGGTAGGACTAAAGAAATGTGACACCACAACCGGAATGCTTCTTTGTTTATGAGTAATAAAATTCACACATCTAAAAAGAATTCTAACTGGAAATCCAATACAATAACACACTCAAATGGAATTCTATTTGGGGCAGGTAAGTCAGACTCTATGCAAACCAGTATGATTTTAGAAGAAACTTCCTAGTTTAAAAAAGAGGAAAGATTTAGTGATTTATGGAAGCCTCTTTAACTAAGAACAGAACTTCTATTATTGCCAGACTGAGCAAACAAAAATCTAAGATGGCTGGTTAAATCTTACTTTTCTCTTCATTTACTCTTCCTGGATTGAGCCTAGAGCCTTGCACATAGCAAAGTGCATGTTCTATAAATAAGCTATCCTGTAGCCTTAAATTTGGATCTTAGATTAAAAATCAAAACCAAAAGGTTAAAATAACAAAATGCCAACTATTATGTGGATATCCAGGTAACAAGAGGCAGAGCAGGTAACTAGAAACTAGGAATGACCTTCAACGGCATCTTCCTTGTGACCTTCAACAAGGCCCTACATGTTTTATAGTTTCAGGAACTTCTCAAAATAGTGACACTAGTTGAGCACCAAGTATTCCACACTTAAGCCTGTGGAAGACATGTCACATCCCAGCTCTAACAGTGGTTTACCCAAAAGCCAATGTTACTGGATGAACTCTAATATAGTTTACCCCTTTCTCTGATAGTGAACAAAGGAAGCCCACCCTCAGATCTAAGTGTTCTGTTTCAGACTCATCGTGTCAAAATTAACATTTCATGATTTTAATTGCCAAATAGTGCCTGAGTAGTTTTGCGGATAGACTATCAAAACTAATTTTTATTATGTTTTCCTATTGTTCCGTTGTGTGCTTGTGTATGTATGTATTTATCAGCTCTTCTGAGTAGAAACTATTTCTGGTTCAAGTTTGTTTTTACATTTATATTATACAAATATACAATAGTTGTAAGTGAAAGTAAAGAGCTGTAATAAAATGCCTCACTTTGCTTGCAACAGTGACAATTGTCTTATAAAATAAGGCTCTATTAATCATACAGTTTGACATTCACAATTTGTTCATTTGACTTGAAATTATTTTTTACATGAATGCAAAGAGGGGCAGGGGGTTCAATTCAAAAATAGTTTTAAGTAGAACCATTGTCATTTTCCTTTAAATTTGTAAGAGGATGGTTATTTCCAGAAAGGAAAACTTACTATCCAAACTGACATTAGATATACATAAGGTCTTTTTCTAAATAGAGCCACCACAAAATATGGGAGAGTGAAGGTGGTGAACCACGTCACCAAATTAAAAATCCATCTGGGCTGCTTATGCGGACACAGTATCAACATTTTATAACCATGAAATAGAGAGCTAGAGTTGGAAGACAGTTCAGTGAATATGCTGTGTAAGCACGAGGAGCAGAGTTCTAATCCCTAGAGCCCTTGCAAATAACCCTGCACAGTATTGTATGCCTGCAATCACAGCTCTAGAGTAGAGGCAGGCAGGCAGGTCAGTCTCACGAACTTGCTGGCTAACTAGTCTAGTGAACTGATGAGATCCTGTCTCAACGACACCCATTGTCTACCCCTGGCTTCCACATGTGAAGGAATTGGTGCACACACCTGCATGTACTACACCTGAACCACAACAATGAAAGAAGTAAAGAGAACATGACATGAACATAGTGATTTGTCAGGAAACACACCAAGTGTCTCTCAGTAACACTCAAAAGATTTATCATTTCAGATGGGCAGGGTGGCACATGCCTGTAATCCCGACTCTTGGATGGTAGAGGAGGGATGAATGCCAAGAGTTCAAGGCCAGCCTGGGCTACACAGCTAGTTAAACAAATAAACAAACTCCAAACTTTACTATTACGAGCAAAAAGCTATTTGCAATGTATTCATGTAGTAGGAAGACTTTTAGAAATGGTCCTAAATTATTTTTTTTTTCTTTTTCTGAAATTAGTTCTATCAGGATGCTTGGTCCTTCAATTTTCATGACATTCCTCTAAAATTTTTATTGACCATGATGCCTGTCCCATTATGTCTAACATTTTCACGAAAATTGGACAAATATCCCTACCTAGTAATACAAGCCATGTTGTTTAAAATAATTTGTATAATTAGTCAGGAATCACCAAATATCTGCCAGAAAACAGAATCATCTGCAATCTCAATGATTGGCAGCTATCAAAACACTTTAGTTTGACCAGCCCTCCTAAAGCTAGGGTTAAAAGCTGTCCTCTGGGAATCAATCATGCTCTCAGCAGAGAAGAATATTTCAGAGATGTGAAAGCTGAAATGGAGACTATAATCTTTTGTGATTACCCTTGAGGCTGAAGTGAACGCAAAAAGGCAAGTCTATGAATTGCTGATAATTTCCTGTGATGACCGCTCCCAGGAAATTCTGATATTCCTCTTGCACTGTAACAAAAGGACTGTTCCCTAGACTTGTAGCTTTAAAGAACTCTACATCTGGGGGTCACAAAAGCTACTCAGCCATTATAGGGGCCAGGCCTAAGAAAGCAGCTCTCTGAAGACAATGTGGGATCTGATTGCCCCAGGACTGATCAGCTGTGTGGTACATCCTGTCTTTCTGAAAAGTACTTTTTTGAAATAACTGATTTAAAAAATATATCAGTTTTAACTTATAAAAGCAGTATTTTTCTGCTGATTCTAGTATCTTCTGACTAAATGCATATCTCCCTGAGTAAAATTTGATTTAAGCCGACATTTTTATTCTGAGGGGGAAAAAATGATTGTCATACATATGTACTTATTCTAAAAGTCTACATAATACTCAGGATGGAACCTAGCAAGTTGCAATTACCCAGAGTTTGGGCAAAGTGATTTCAATTCAGGAAAAAAGGTATATGAGGAAAGGAAGCAGTGATGGGGAATGTGTAAGCTGAAATAAAAAGCTGAGAGGTCTTTCGAGCTGAATGTTCATTATCTGTATGTGAAGAATAACTTGCTATGTTGACAATTAGGACTGAGTTAAATTTCTTCCTAATCACTGATACAGCTGGAATAGAAGAGTAGCATTCAGAAGTCTTCCTATTCACATTTAAAACTAGAGAAATGACTGCATTTTTTGATCTAGAATTCATTTTTAATTTTAACTTTATTTTATACAATGTGTAGACAGTTCCCTGTCCTCTGCATTTAGAAGTATCCACAGTATTACACTTAATTTCTATAATTAAGATGTAATTTTATCCTTCCTTAAAACATTCAAAATACACCCTTTATGTGCGAAAAAAAATTTAACTTCCTAAGTGGCCACTGGCCTATCTGTGGTTTCACTAATGAATAATGCAGACTAAAGCATCTTCAAATTATAATGACAACATCTCATAGATAAATAGCTTTCAGCTTCTCAAGAGCTTTCCAAATAACTTTAAAGAAAAGAGTGCATAAAATTAATAGTATGTTTGTTTGTTTTTTTTCCTCCTCAACCTCCACTGAATAGACTCTCTACCAAGCCTTTCCTAAATTCAGCTGTGGCCATCTTTAGTGCTTGCATCTGTAAGTACAGCCTGCCATCATTTAATTCAGCTGGAACATACACTGAAACCAGGTGTCTTAGGTAGGGTTTCTATGCTTTGAAGAGACACTATGACCACAACAACTCCTATAGAGAAAGACATTTAGTTGGGTGGCTTACAGTTCAGAGGTTCAGCCCATTATCATCATGGCTGGACATGCCAGTGTATAGGCAGACATGGTGCTGGAGAGGTAACTGAGAGTTCTACATTTTGCCCAGGAAATGACCTGAGATCCGAACATGGCTTGAGCATATATAAGAACTCATAGCCCACCTTCACAGTGACACTCATTCTCCAACCAGGCCATATCTACTCCAACAAAGCCACATTTCCTAAAAGTGCCACTCTTTTGGGGGGGCATTTTCTTTCAAACCACAACAAGTACAAGTATTTTAAACTGGGGAATTCTTTTCATAAACTCAAGTTCTTGACCACATGTATAACTTTGGTATCTATGAAAATTAGGGTTACTCTAATACACATAGCTAGTTCTGCTGTTAAAATTTATTAGAGAAGGGATCAAAAGGATTGAAATATTAATATAAATTACTATTTATTTGTAAGTATAGTGACTTTCAATGTTGAGTTCTTTGTAAACATCTGATATATAAAAGTATTTTAAATAATTAAAAATAGTAATGTTACACAACATTGCCTTTCCCTCCAAAGGAAATTCAATAAACTTTAGAAATTTCCTAAATATCAGTCATACTCAGTTCTCTATAAATATAATCAACTCAAAATTTCATAATATAATGATTTGAATAGGAAAGTACCATCATACCCATTTTAAGATGGAGAAAAATGACACCAAGTGACCATCTCAAGATCACTGTGATGTGCAGCTTGGAAAGCAGCAGAGCCCTCTCCCTTAGGCTCCCATGTAGACCCTGCTTTCCTGACATTATGACATGGATCCATGACTTCCTTTGGAGTCAGTCAAGTTGAGTCACTCTTCATATTAAAGACAATACTCCTGGTGGCTTCTGAAGGAAGTGGGATTATCAAGAATGATTAAATATAGAAAGGACACCACTTCCTAATTTAGATGGGAGGCGCTCTCCAAGTGACAACAATAATTGTTTATGATTTCTGATAGCTTCTGCTCCTTTTGGAGGAAAGGAGGGTCTGTGAGTTTGACTACATGCCAGTGACAAGGAGCCATGTTAAATGTGACAGAACTTGGTGCCCCATGGGAAAAATGAGGAAACTAGAAGCACACATACAGATATATTTTCAACCAGGAGAATGATTTGTTAGCCACAGGCTGGCGGGCAGGAGAGACGAGCTTTGGATTTCTGCACCTCTGATCTTCACTCGGCTCTAGTAACTATGCTTACAAGAGAGCATGTTGAGACTGACAAGACAAACCTGTCTTGCAAATAATATGTGTGTGGTGTGCAAAGGTGGATTCTCAGCTTGACTTTGGGAGGATTTGTTAGACACATAAAACTACGCTTCGCATAAATAAACTTTGAGAAGAGTGCATACTTCAGTTCAGGTTAGGTGAACATGGAGGCCAGCCCTTGCTCAGCTCATTATTTACATCTTTTCAGTGTTGGCCCACTCTACTAGAAGAAATAAGAACACTAGGTTATATCTTTCAACCTTTTGACCCACAAAATGTCCAACAATGACACAGGTATCTTATTTCATATATGAGCACATTAAAATAACTAATTGCTATATATTTTCAAAACATGCCAACACCCTGTGATTCTGAGTCCAGGGAGACAAGGGATCATTCACATAACTTAACGCTATTTATTGTTTTATTTCAAGCATCTAAACATAAAAAGGAAGTTGTAAAAAAAAAAACCTAAAGTGAAAGCTCAATTTGTGAAAAAGTCTTTTCCCATGATTCCTACTAAGCTTGCAGATGTGTTTTAACTTCACAGATTGCTAAATAGCACTCCAATTCATCTTTAGCACCCTCAATGCAACCATAAAAGCAAAGAGACTGGAATATTCCGCAGTGTGCTGCTCATCTGCAAAGAGACTTAATGCTTAATTCTGAGCACAAGAATCTAGAAGGCAGAAAAGACAGAAGAAAAAACAAAACCGAAACACTGTGTTACTGGATGGGCTCTCAAGCTTTTGGGTAACACTACAATCAATCACTGGACATATGACTCAGAAATTCCTCTCCTGGGCTGTAGGAAATATTTTATGTATTCATATTTCTCTACTTTCTTACTGAGCTTTCTTACTTTATTACAGGCACATAAAGACTCGGTGACTGAACCAAGCTAACAACAGGCTGTGTTATGGATGTAACTGACCACTTTCTAATTAGATTTAAGGCCTGATCCTAGGGGGAAACACATGCCTGATACTGCAAATTTGGCCAAGACCTATAGTTAGGAACTCACAGGCCCCAGGGGTGAACCAGCCACTATTATTCTGCTAAACGGACAGAGTATCCATCTGCTCTCTAAAACTGTATCACTCTACCTACAGACAGGTTCACTTCTCAGGCTTCAACAGAGAAGTTTCTTCATGCAATGGACAATGGTTAATGTATAAACTCACAACTGGTCAAACTTCAGGGAACAAGTGTCAATGGGGTGCTCAGTCACAAACAGGACATTCATCTCAAACTTTGTTCCCTAGTCCCACCCTGATGCTTGCTCAGGGACCACTGCAAAAGAGAGGATAGAAAGCCTAGAGAGTTAGGGGTCAGAAGACCAAAGTGAAACGCTACCTTCAGGATTCATGAACTCACAGCAGCTATGGTTGTCCACATATGACTGGCATAAGATCAAGCCAATTGACAGTCTAGCATGGAACAGAAAGGGATTCAGGAGCTCTGCCCCTAATGGAAATGATACAGGCAGTTGATGGCTTCTAGGGGAGAAAGAATCAATCTTCTCTAAGGGTATGGCTCCTGGTACTTTGACCATACTCCAGTGGAGAGTCCCACATCCCAAATTACATGAACAATAAATTGGAACTGATCGTTATTTAAAAGAAAACACACAAACAAACAAAGCCCAGACACACAGAGGGATGGATATGGGAGGAATTAGGGAAGAGTAAATGCAAAGATGATAAAAATACATTGTATAAAATTCTCAAATTAATAAAAATGTCTTTTTTAAAAGGAACAAGGCTACAGGTTTCTTTTTGTCCTATAATTACCTAGAATAAACATACTGAGCATGTCAGTTGAGAATAAGATGAAGTTTTTAAGGAAAATGGCCCAATGTGAACACTCTTTCCAAGGTGACTCTACTCTTGAAAAATGCTGACCTGGGGTAGTGCCAATGCCAAGGACCAATCTTGCCAGAAAAATCTAGTGAACCCTCCAAGTACACATAATCCTTGAAACCTTAGCACTCAAGGTTCATCCCAGAGCACGTGAGGCTGATGCTGGGGTCATGGGAGAGGCACACGGGAGAACACAGCATGCTGGAGCTGCAGAGTCTCTTTCTAGACTCCTCGCACCTTGTGGTCCTTCCCTCCTCCAAAGGGCCATCAAAATCTTAGCAGAGTCTTGGTGATCTTACAGTGAATTTCTGTCAGGGAGCAACTTCTGACTCATTTGTCAAGTTAACCTCTGCTTAGTACAATGAATGTAGCACCAAGCATGCACCTGAGCAATGATTTAGGTGAGGAGAAGAAACTGGATTACCTTCTATAGAAGCATTCCTTTATACACACATAGCATGTAAGTTCTATCTACATATTCCAGTGGAGGTTCGGGGGAATACAGTAATGGGAGGCTTGAAATAAAGTGTTCTGTGCAGTAGGTTTTGAAGTTTTATTTGAGTGAGGTAAAGGATATAAGTTACATTTTAAAATATTATGTTTGTAGTCTAAGGAAGGAGGAAAACAATTGTTTGTTTGGTCACTGTGAATTTGTTTCATCTTCTCATACTTGTTTTTCCTATGTCAAATTTTATGTGGGGTACAATATTCTCCAGACCTCTGGCTAACTATTTCTTCAAGAATCTTTGTTTGCTCTTTATTGTATTTTAAAAGTTTTCTCTTTTTCAAGATTTATTTCTAATTATGTGTATGTGGCTATGAGTCTATATAACATGTGAGTGCACTACCTGCAGAGGCCAAAAGAGGACACCAGAGTCCCAGAGCTGGAGTTACAGGCTGCTGTGAGCTATCTGGGGGATGTTGTAAACTGAACTCAGACCCTCTGCGAGAGGAGACCAGCACTCACACCCACCCTTAAGCCTTCTCTCCAGTCCCCTTCTTAGTCATAAGCATCATTGATGAATGTTCTAAGCCCAATAATGGGCAACAATTTCTACTCCTTTCAAGTGACTCTGAGTAACAGTAGATGATTTCATCTCAGTGTAGCTTTTTACACACTTCTTCAGAACATATAAAAGAGGATGGCTCTTTAGTGTATTTTAAAGCTATCATCAAAATTACAATTCCAACCACATTTTCTTTCTTCTTTAATTTGGCTGAGATAAAGGGGGATAAGTGTAGTTAGACACACTAGTATCTATAAAATATATGAATTATATACAATTTTAATGCTAACAAGCATTGTTAAAACCAGACCCAAAAACCAAAGATTCACTTTGGGTTACATCAGCTGAAGCATTCCACTATATATAATCAAAACATAAATATGTACTTGAATGTCAAAATAAGAAGCTTATTTTAATAGGTAAAAGTATTAAAAAACAGGTGGAAAAACTCAGCATTCTAGACAACCTCAGGATCTTTACAATGGCATGTCCTGAGTAGCAGACATAAACTAATAGCAAAGTAAATGTGATTTTAATTTCTAATTTCCTTCTTTCAGCACTAGTTGATAAATGCACTATTTCTATTAGAAGAAAGATAAGTGTTGAGTGCTTGTTGATATTTCTAGACTATGAATGATTCAGATGCCAGAGGCTCTAGAGTGGTAAGGTGACTTGCTTATCGCACTGGTGATCTCTTGCCATGCATGACTCAGACAATCACATAGTGGCCTGAGACTTTATTCTCTGAAATCATCTTTATTCTGTTCCACACATTTGATCATGTGTTAGGAAAAAATGATTTCAAGGTAGGTAATAAAATCACATTTTTTCCCTAAAAAAAGGAAAATAAGGTTATTGAGCTTCTTGCGTGAAACAGCAGTTGTGCATGCACTCTCCTAGAAGACTAGCAGAAACATAGTAGGACCTGAGAAGAATTTCACATAAACAGGCTCATAAAACACCTGTCAATCACAGAGAAACCAAGGGGTGGCTGTTATCCCTAGGCAGCTTTTGATTGCAGTTAGAGCTCTGGATGCATACACATCTCTTCTGTATGCAGGATGTGGTGGCCTCTTAGAAGTGGCTTTAACTACCAGCACATATGCTCATGTAAGGTGGGAATGTGCAAAATCCTTCATGGTTTCACAACAGAACTCCATGTTCTCCCACTCCCAGCGGTTGGAAGTGAGATAGGTTAGGTTATATTTAGGGATATGTATGTCTGTATGTATATACATAGGCATACAATAACAACTGGGAAGAAGGAGGGTACACATTTAAAGGAGCAAAGGGCAGGGTAGATGGGAGGGTTTGGAGGAAGAAAGAGAAGGAAAAGTGTAATTATATCATAATCTCAAATAAAAAAAACTTTAACAAATTAGGAGCAGGTTAAAAATTGGCAAGGGAGATAGAGAGTGGGGAGATGACTCAGTCTGAGTGTTAACTGCATACAAGCAAGAAAACTAAAGTTAGTGGGCCAGACAATGCAGACAGAAGACGTGATGGGAACACAGCTGCTCCTGGAAGACAAACACTGAATGCTGGGGCAGTGGTAAGAATGAGCATCAATGTGTAGCCAAGCAGAAAAGCCTACTGGGTCTGGGCTATGAAGGTCAAAATCTTAAAGAGAATTGATGTTTGTGTTTTCATGGTCTTCACTTTTATAAATGGCACAAACCATCTCTCTGTACAGCATAACCACTGAAGCTTAGAGCTGATCTTGCCAGGCTGTGACCATTAGGACATGTGGCCCAAATTACCACCCTCCTGATGGCTAATTTCCTTACCTGTCTTTTCACAGCTTTGCTAGATGGCATCTTACATGATTTGTTTATTCTTTTCTTTTTACAAGATTTATTTACTTATTTTAATGTGTATGAACATTTGCCTACATGTATGTGTACGTAGCATATGTATGTCTGATGCCCTCAGAGGCTAGAACAGCCAAGTGCTTATAACTACTGAGTCATGTCTCCAGTTCTCTGCTCATTCATCATATGTAGCATGGAATGATTCAATTGTAGAGTGTGAGATGAGAAAACCTCTGAATGAGTGATGGGAAGCATAGATTCTGCAATGTGTAAATTCCCCATAGAATAAAGAACCAATTTAGTTTTAGACAATGACAAAATTACTTTTACTCTTATTCATTATATAATGCTCCACTATAAGCAAAGGAGAAAACATTACATATCTGTTTATTTACTGAGACACAGTCCTACTAAGTAGCCTAGGCTGGCCTGGAATCTACAATATAGACCAGGCTGATTTTGGTTTCACACAGATCTGCCTGCCTATGAGTACTGGGGTTAAAGGTGTTCACTATCACACCTGATTATATCTTTTCAAAATAATTCCTTTATTTTTATTTATGTTTGTGTGTACATGTGCATGTGTTTGGAAACCAGAAGAAGGTATTGGATCCACCGGAGCTGAAGTTAGACAGTTGTACACAAATTCATGTGGCTGCTGAGAATTGTACCTGGGTCCTCTGCAAGAGCAGCAAGTGTTCTTAACTACTGAGACATCTCTCCAGCTCCAACATTATGTGTGTGTGTGTGTGTGTGTGTGTGTGTGTGTGTATACATATACATATATATATAAAATTAATTAGAAGAAGGTAATAAAGTTGGGGATTTTCAAAACCTTTATCTGTGTGTCTTGGTATAGCAACAGAATTGCTAATTTTCAGATAAAAGTTGATTATGTTTGACCCCATTTCTCATACTTATTAATATCAACATTGGGTGAAAATAAAATAAAAGTACAATTCACTTTAGTTCTCAAAAAGAGAGTAGACATAAACTTTAAAAATCTGCCAATAAGATACAATAGCTGTTTTGAAAATATATTTTGCTTCAGCAGAAATATTTGTAGATGTTTGCATTTCACATTCAAAGAGTCATTTCCTCTTCACTTAGCAATCCTGAAAGAGATTATCTAGCATGTGTCCAGCAAGGACAGGGGAAGATTTCTGATTGTATTTTATTTGTTATACATGATGTTGGAGATGGCATGGGCCTGATGAGCCAAGAGCATGAAGAGCCACAAGTCTCAACATTAAAAAAAATCATAATTCAAGTCTCAGATACTCCTCTTGACAATAGAGTGACAACCACTGACTCCTCAATGTATTGAGTCCTGAATCCCTGGAGGGATATAAACAATCACAAATAAATGATGATATAGTATAATTATTAGCAGCAATATAGAAACATTTCCCTAGGAAAAAATGTGGTCATTGATCACATATTAAAATCTCCTAGGAAATTTCATAAGTGAGTTGGATGCTGGGATGGAAAAACCAGTAAGGAAAAAGACAGTCACTTAAACTGCAACTCAGAGAAACACACACACACACACACACACACACACACACACACACACACATAAGAGATTGAGAGCGAGAGCGAGAGCGAGAGAGAGAGAGAGAGAGAGAGAGAGAGAGAGAGAGAGAGAGGAGGGGAAGGTGGGGTGGGGGGGGGAGGGAGAGAACTTATCTCCGCTCCATGTGTTCATATGTACCTGTGTGTGTTTTGATAGAGGGCTATGGAACTATAGAGCCCAGGCTGACTTTGAACTGAACATCCTCCCGCCTTACCCCTACTGTCACTGGCTAGGTGTGCACCACCATGCCCAACAAGACGCAAGAAGTCCCACTATGGCT
Organism: Sigmodon hispidus; assembly: GCA_004025045.1. NCBI lineage: Eukaryota > Metazoa > Chordata > Mammalia > Rodentia > Cricetidae > Sigmodon > Sigmodon hispidus. The sequence goes on from PVIH01000212.1 coordinate 31,507, forward strand.
GACTCAATTGTTAATAGAGTACTAGACGAGTACTGAATTTAATAAACTGAGAAAAATCATTATTTTTGATTGGTTTTCTTGCAATTTCTACTGTAGTAAACAAATAATATCAGCATTTGAAAATAGATCTCATTTTCTTCTAAGAAGAAACATTTAAAAAGAGTATTTATTGAGTTTTGTCAATATAGTATAAGATTTTTATGCACAATAAATAAATAATTTGACATGTCAGTGCATCTGTGAGCCCTATGCAACATTATTAAGCTAATATAAATTTATGTTTATCTTAAGAAAGAACCTTGTTGAAAGCATTTACTCTATTTTTAATAGCCCTTAAAAACCTAGATGCAATAGAATGCAAGACATTTTGAAAATTAACAACAGTGACTGACAAAACATCACTTGATTATATGTACTTGCCAAACACATCTGCAATCAGTTACTGTTAGGTGTGAGGTGTTTGGAAGGGGCTGGGATGAAGGGTACCAGCTGTGACAACACATGCCTAGGAAAGGGAGTAGAGTGTTTCCAGGGCCCGAGAATAAAGCTTTCATGTTGCCTTGAGTGCATGTTTTTTTGAGAGGCTGAACATGTTTGTAGGACAGCTATAATCTCCTGTGGGTAAATAAAAAAAAATCATGCTACTTGTTCTGATAACCATGTATGACACTTGCATTAAAAAGTAAAAATAGGGACTGGAGAGATGGTTCAGTGGTTGAGAGCGCTGATTGTTCTTCCAGAGGACCGGGGTTTGACTCCCAGCATCCACATGGCAGCTCACAACTGTCTGTAGTTCCAGTTCCCAGTTCCAGGCAAACACCAAGGCAAAATAAATATAAATAAATAATAAAAAAGTTTTTTTTAAAAGTAAAAATATAGGTAAACACATCTAAGTTTGTTCTGTCACCTAGGCTGCTAATCAATAACCCTACCCTTGTGCTGCAGTCCACAGACACAAGGGGACCAAAACCCCAAACCTAGAAAACATTCCAAGTTCAGCCTGATGTTTGGAATGATTGCAGATTCAGTGGCAGGCTTGACTCAAGCTAATGCCTCACTATGGGAGAGTCACTCTCACTTCTGATGGATTCATGTGGCCAAGACAGGCCTGATTTATCTTATTTCCATGTTCCTTTGGATTAGAAACTATGCTTACCTTTTCATGCCTTAAAACAAAAACCAAACCAAACAAAAAAGCCTGTTGGCCTTGGCCATAAGAGAAAAGAAAACAGAAACATTCAACCATTTACTTGCCAAGTCAAAGGCAGAGCCTTTACAAAGCTGCATGATCCTTTCTTTGCTGATCATCATACAGCACTGGGCCTCAACAGAAGGCTTGTCAACAGATTCTATTTACAACCCTGGAGGAAAACCCTCTTGCTTTTTTCACTTCTGCAGAAGATAAGTTTGCAAAGAGGGGACATCTGGCAGTGCTTCCAAAGCACACAGTCTGGTGCTGTTGATAACTTGATTATTTGTTTTGATCATGGCAGCATCTATAATGTTCCTGTTCAGGAATAGCATCTTGCCCTACCAATTGTATTTATCTATGGTGCAGATGTAATCCATGCCATCCCCTCGGCATTCAACCTTTCTTCTTCTAGAAGTTTCCAATCTACCCAGAATCCTGCTGTTCAAAGACATCAGCTCTACTTGGCAAGTCTATAAAATACCTTTCATTCAAATGAAAGGAAGTTGGCTGACTGACATAAATATGCTGGTCACAGTGAGCTATTCACTAGCATTCATTATGTATGTTTAATTGGGAACAGCTACACATTGTATAGGTAACTAATATATAGACTTCAAGGATCTTTTTGGTCAGAGTCAGATTTGATAACTCACGAGAGCACCCAAATAAAATAAATCTCTGTCTATAGGAAAGTCACACTTTATCTCCAAAAGAAAAAGGCATCCACAGAGACAAATCCCACAGCGTTGCTTTCATTTTTCTTTATAGTAAAAATTGGATAAAAGCTTATCAGTGTGGCTTGATGTCTCTAAATTGTGTGTTCTAGAACACATCTGCACAGGGAGGGCCTCAGGAACAATAGAAATGGTAAAGCCACTGTGAAGTTCACCAAAACTGGACAGTGGAACAGGTGAGAGTCATCTCTGGAGATGTTAGTAAAGTGCACATGCCCATATTATCTGGGCTGAGTTCCATTACTGAGGCATTTCCCACAGTCTGGTGGAGAGGTAGATGCTCAGCCACACACTTTAAAAATGGACTCTACCCATAGTTTACCTCGGAATATAGTGAAAGAAAAGAGATTGTCTCCCCCTAGAGGAACACCTGACTCAGTCTTGATGTTGAGGGGGAGAAAACTGGATTTGCCAGGAGTGGAGGCTGAACTAAACAATATTGGGACCGTGGGACCTTGGGACCGCCTGCCCATGGAGGGGATGGGGAGATGTAGAGAAGAGAGAATGACCTGATGTGGTGGGAGGGGGAAGGGACCTTGAATAAGGATATACAAGGATAGAAAATGTTCTTTATTTATAATAATAAAAAAAAGAAGAAAAAAAAAAAAGAAAAGAGATTGCATTGCAGAGGCATCAATAAGATAAAAACACATTTACTCACTGTGTTAAAATTTGGAAAGAGCCCAACAGCAGAACTGCTGTCCACTGGAAAGGACATAAATGGTTTGATGTCCAGCGAAGGCTGCATCATCAGGGTGGGTGTGCGCACGAGGGCAGGGAGGGTAGTAGTGTGGCACGCACTGCCTGCCGAGAACAAAACAGAACACATTCAATCCCTCACTCACATCCACTTCCCTCCCAAGTATGCAGGGCCAACACAAGCCTGTTGAACCATGACCAGCAAATACAACAGCCACGGAAGCAAGCACCTGACAAATACTGTCAAAAAGAGCTCTTCATGGGCTGAGACACATGCAGAATACTTCCCTGTGCATAAGCCAAGGGCTTCTCTGGGTCAGGTGACACACTGTTCCCAGGTTCCACCAGCAGTGTCGCATAATGTGAATGACGAATACCCTTGCTTCAACCTTCCTGGAATTTTTGAGAATCCACAAAACCACAAACTGCTAGAGAGTAATGGAGGGTACCCTCAAGATGCTCTTTACTATTGGGAGTAAATAGCCAGCCACAAGTTTGATGCAAATCAGAGATAATTACTGGGGTTTTATGAAGAAGGAAAACTTGGACTGTGGCAGTTCCTGGCTATAGCTATGTCTCAATTTGTTGTCTTAAAAATGATCACAAACTTTTCCTTACTCTAGGGAAGAGGAAGTCTAGACTAGAGATGGCTAGAGAACACAAGCAAGAGAATTATGGTCTGGCTGCAGACAGGGAGTTTGGGGACAGGAACTCATCCTATTTCCTTAATTTTTTACACCAAATGAACTTGTGTTCTTTGAGCATCTGCCCCCTTGAATAGTTGTATTAGCTGTTTCCTCCTTTGGTATCAGGCTTAATGCAGGACTCGGTAATTTAGAATGATACTGGCATTCTTCCTGGTCATTAGCAGTCACAGAATATAGATACATTTGCTGTCCAGGTTGGCCTTCTAGGAGATAAGTTCTGGGACGTTTTGTATGCATGTGCATGTCTGCTTGTGCAGAGGTGTATGTACATGCATGCTCACATATGTAGAGACCAGAGGTCAGCATCAACTGTTATCTCTCAAAACCCACAATCTTGTTTTCTAAGTTAGGGTGTTTCATTGGAGCTTTGCAGATCTGGTAGGTTGGAGGCTAGTTACCCAAGGGATCCTGCTGCCTTTGCCACCCCAGCTGAGATTGCAAAAGTTATCTCCCAGAGTGTACTACCCTGGCTGTCTTTCATATGGGTGCTGGAAATCAAACTCAGGTCTTCATGGCAAACACTTTATTAATGGAGCTATTACGTACACAGTGTCATGTATGTATGTATGTATGTATGTATACTAATCATGTATCAGATCAATTAAACTGTAAATTCAATAGGGTTTTTTGTATATTCAGAGTGGTAAATGACCATTATATTTACATGCAGAACATTTTTATGACTTAAATCTACACATACCAGCAGTCCCTGCCCTTTTCACACAGTGTCCCTAGTTCCTGACAACCACCAATTTTCTATATGTTAAGACTTAGCTGCTCAGAACATGCCGTTTAAATAAAACCTTACATGTCTTTTGTGATGGCCTTCATTTGTTTGAGATTAATGCTTTCAAGACTTACTCATACATCAGAGAATTTGTCTTTTCAAGGTTGAGTACTATTCCACAGTGGGAACATCCCACATTTGGCATATTCATTATCAGATCATGAGCATGTGGATTAGCTGTACTTTGGAGACATTCTGAGAAGGCTGAGCAGAACATGAGGGCTCAGTTCTCCTTGGCCTGCCTATCTTGGATCACACAATAATTTCATGCCTACAATCCCTTACTTGTTTCAAAGAGAAATGAAGAGTGTGAGAAAAACGCCCCAACTATTACAGTGTCCACTGGTCTCCCACAGTGTCTCCAAATCACTGAACTTCTTGCCTCAGTCAAAGGTTGTTTTGGTAATGAGTTTCCAAAGAAACTGGTGTCATGTTGCCAATCAGTTGTGGATAGTATTGGCAATAATGTTGAACAGTGTCATAATTCATTTACATTGATCTTTTAAAAATATGTATTTAAAAAGGAAAAGAAGTAAGAGAGAAAAGATCACTTGACGTATTATCGGTAACAGATATTCAGGTGGGCCAGAGTCACGAGGAAATACATACATATGGGGGCTCAGAACAGTGAGCCAGCTAAGGATAAAGACAGAACAGTGATTATTTTTTTTCCTGATGCTCAATTAAATAATCTGGCTTATACTGGTATGTATACACCACTGGCATTTAATTACAGATTTTTCTCCTAATCAGGTAATGCTATCTCCATTGCTAACCTCAAGCCTGAACATCCAAGACGATGTACGAGATTATTGTATCAAATGTTGCAGAGGTATATCTGAAAGGACTTATTTTGAAATTGTAGCTAAACTGAGAGCTAGAGAAAATGGCCTTTAGCAATTTATCATCATAATTATTAGAATCCTGAAGTACAAAGAGGTAGTATTAATCTAAGTCTCCTACTGAGCACATATAACTGTTGTGTGGCTGTTGGTCTCTGAAAGGGAAACCAAGCTCCATCTCTAAGGCTTCAATGGTGGCTGTGATAACAGTGTGTAATACAGAGGCCCCAGGGCCTGGTGAGAGTCACTCTGTACTAACAAACTCAAATCAAACAGAATGCATGGGGGAAACTCACAAACCGACCGCTCCATCAATGAAGGTCAGAATGTTCTGCAATCCTCCTTACCCAATCACTCTCTATGCTAATAGCCACGAGGCTGGAGAACTACTTAGCTTCCACCGTTCATTAGCATAAAAACTTAGCAGCTGTTTACCATCTCATTAGCATTTTAATGACACACAATTTGCCATGTTAAACACAGATTGTTTTAAAGTACTGATGGGTCTTCTGAACAAACAACGTTTCTATCTATCCCTTCACCTCAGTCTTGCCATTTCCTGTTTTTAAAACACAGCTTCACCAATACTGACTCTTCTGCAGAAGCTTTTGCAGATGGAAAGGAAAGGCAAAGCACAGAGTGATTTTTTTTCTTTAGTGGAAAGTTCTTCTTTCTTTGACCCTCTATCACTTTATACCAGATTTCACTATTACTGTGGGCCAGCCTTTCTTGTCACCTTTGGGTGTCTGAAAGTCAGTGAGAGTTGTGAGCAGAAATTTGGCTAAAAGGCATTGTACTCTGCAAGAAAATATTCAGTTTCTCTAAAAGTTTGGACTTGCTGAGATTGAATAGAAATTGAATTGAAAGAAAAGAAGGAAGGAAATAAAGGAAGAAAGAGAGAAGAAAGAGAGAGAAAAAAAGTTAACAATGTAATAATTAGCATTTCTGTGCAAAAGTGCCCCCTTTGCATTGCTGTTCTCATGGCAGGAACAATATTTAACTTAACAGTACATCATCCTTGGGGGTTAAGGGAAAGGGGGGGTAATTAAGTGTAGTTTATTAAGATAAAAAGAGTGCTTCAGCTTTGATGTAGGTGCAAAGTGGATATGGTCCACGGGCGAGAGTGTCACCAAGTTTTGATTTTCTGAAATTATTCAGCAATAAATGTGACACTAAAGTGTGTGTATGTGTGTCATAAATCTGATAAGTGTGCACTTTAGTGTGGGTGGGTTGGATACAGAGGCCTGAGGAGGAGGAGAGGTATCTTACTGTGTTGCATTCTGACTCACTGCTTTTGAGGTAGGATTTCTCACTGAACCTGAAGAACCTATCTCTGCTAGGCAGCCAACAAGCTCTAGCCAGCCTCCTGTTTCTGTGCCCTGAGCAAAATGTTTTTGGCCCTGCCTAGCCCGGAGATCCAGACCAGCAGTCCCAAATAAACAGCCCTCTGGTGCTTGGTCCCAAATAATCACACAAAGTCTTATATTAATTACATATTGTTTGGCCTGTGGCTCAGGCATATTGCTAGCTAGCTCTTGCATCTTAATTCATTTCTATTAATCTATGTCTTGACACATGGCTAGTGGCTTTACCTGTGTTCCATTAGAACTTGCTCTCTTGGGCCACAGCTTCTCTCTGTCTGACTCTGCCCTCCTTCCCCTTTATCTATGCTTGGATTTCCTGACCACTTCTAAGATGCCTTGCCATTGGCCAAAACAGTACCTTTATTAACCAATGATATTCAGAGCATACAGAAAGACATCCCTCATCAGTGTCCTGCTGCCCAACAGCTACCAACACTGGGGTTACAGGCATATTGTACTCTGAAGAACTTTTCATAGGGACTGGGACCTAAACTCAGCACTCACTCTTATCTAATTAGCTCCCTTTTCAGCACCTATAAATTAGCTGAGTTTTTTTTTCTCGTTTATTCGTTTTTAATTACTAACTGTAACGGTTAATATTTTTTGTCAACTTGACTCAAACTAGAGTCACCCCAGAAGAAGAAACTTTAGTTGGGGAATTGCCTCCATAAGATTGTCCTGAAGGCCTATCTCTGGACTTTTACTTGATTGGTGTGGGAGGGTCCATCCCACTGTGGGCAGCACCATCTCTGGACAGGGGCTCTGAGTCTGAACAAGTCATGGAAGCTAGCCAGTTCTCAGGGTCGCTCTAGAGGCTCTGCCCTAGTTCCTGTCTCCAGGTTCCTGCCTCTATTATCTCGATGGTGAAATGTAACCTGTAAGATGAAATAAACACTTTCTTTCCTCAAGCTGATTTCTGCAGTATTTTATCACAGCAGTACAATGCAATCTAGGGCACTAACCCTTTTAGACCAGTGTACAAAGTGACAAGTTTCATATAAATGAATGAAGTCAAAATAGGATTTCACCTAATTTGATGCAGCTTTTTATAGCACATATATTTGTCAAAATTCCTGTTAAAATGCTACATACACACACTTTTCTGGTTCTGGTGGATTCTTTGGTGTCTTTCTTTGAATGGGGGAGACATTTCCTTAGCAAAGCTGTAAGAGGAAGGGAGTGAGAGAGGAATGGAGAGGGAGAAGCAGTAGTTGGCTTCATGCTCAAGGTCTGGGAAGAGAGACAAGGTCAGAGACTTCTTCCATGTTTCTAAGGGCTTCCAATTGTTGTTAAGTCACCATGCTCGGCAGGGCAAGGTACCCTACCTTGTGGGTACAGTTTATTAACTCACCAGGCTCAGCATGGCAAAGCACTCTACTTTGGGGGCACAGTTACAAGTTTTAGAGTTCCAACAAATAGAAGTTATATTTATCTATCCTCTGAAGCCAGTAATACATGAAAGACTCACCACTGTGATCATAAAAAAAATCCTATTATTTCAGCCAACTGCCTCTGTAACGTAATAGGTACCTTATCATGTCAATGGATTATGTCATAATCCATCACAATGAAAAGCTCATTTGAGGGCCAAGTGACACTTGAAATTATTACCTTAGTCTCTGACCTTTAGAAATGTGATCTTGAAGGCCCTTTTAGGTTATAATCCCAAGGCTTCCTGGTGCCTCATCTTTGTGCCATAACAGAAACAAACAAAACATTTAACTCTTAGAGATGAGTGGCAGACAACCTGAATAAAGACACATTTACACAGTGAGATGAAGTCTGCTCCTAATCATGCAGACTTTCTCCCTGTGCCATTGCCAGTGTGTCCCTCCCAGCAAGTACTGAAATGGAAAACTGAATGTGCTATATAAGCTAAATATGGAACTCCCAAAGATTTCTCTCAAGAAGTTCAAATGAGTGGCACTTCAACTTTTTCTTTTTATCACTTTCCCTCACATTGTAGGCTTTTCCCTCTGACCAGCACAACTAATAACAAAGCATCCCCTGCTCTTCTCTCAGACCAGTGTGTCAGAAGAATATATAAAAGATCAAGATATCTATTGATCAAGCCTGATCACTAGGAGACAGCTATGTGAATAAAGGCTGCAAATGGTTATGGAATAATAGCATGGAACTATGGTCCAAGTACTAGCCAATCACATTATACATGGCACAGATATCAGTATGCACATACATGTAAATAGATATTCATATCAACGTATATTCCTATACACTCACATATATTTATATGTACATATTTATTCAACCCTTACAATGGCCCAATAAACAACCAACATAATATTATTAGTCTGATTCAAAGATGGTAAACTGAGACAGAGTGAGTCCAACTTTACATAGTTTATATGCTCAGGATGCAAGAATTCAAACCCAGGCAATTTGGCTTCTGGCTCTTTGTTCCATTACTAGTTTATTTGTGAAGATATCCCCACTATCTAGGTACATTCTTCAATTACAGAGAATAGAATTTTAACCTCAAACCAAGGTATCTAAGACATTAAATATGCAAATAGGAATTGTTTGCTGCTGAGAATTAGTTAAAATGCTTGACATTAATATAGTATTTGATACTGAGAAAACTAAAATGAGTAAAGTTTTAAAAAATGTTCTATGAGACCTAGTTCTATAATACATTAATTTAAAAATAATCTTTCCAAGGGAGTCATATTATTTCATTCAGTAGTTAAAAGGGAATGGTGGGGTATAGTATCGATGGACTTATAAACATTGTCAAACTGTGTTACAATTTATTTTACATTTAAGAGAGAACAGAAAGTACTAATAACAAATACAAGTACTGAGATTCTACTATATGCTAGGTACTATGTAAGGTGATCTGCATCCTTTGCTTTAGAAAATTTCAATACAAACTCATAAACTTTGCATTATTATCTCTATTATACAGAAAAAATGGTAAGATTTAGAGCAATTAAGATTACTTAGTAGGGGATGGTCTGGCTCCAAACTTCTGTTTCTCTGACTCAAAAACCTAGACCATTACTACTCAAAGCAAAAACTGCTACGTGTAAAGGTTCTGCTGGATGGGGATATAGTTCAAATCAGAGAGCACTTGCTCCTCATGTTTAGGCAAAGTCCTGAGATCTTTCTTTGGAAGGTGATGAATAGTGTAACTGAGACATAGCCAGTGTTGTGTAAGCTTCAATAACTGTGGTTACCAGTGACTCTCATGCCCCAGATACCATGTCACACCCTGGGAAAAGACAAGTAGTTAAGTCAATTAATATTTATCTTAAAAGGCAAGACACATGTGCTATCACTATCAATACACTGTTTAGGAGGTTCAAGGGAGAAAGGAATTACATCTGGTTGTAAGTTGGTTTCATCAACATGTCCCTAGATGAGTTGACTACTAAGATCAATCTTGAGAAATGGATAGTGTTTTGGAAGATGAATACAGGAGAATATGGGAGACTGCTTAACCCCACCGAAGAAGTCAAATGTATATATGTGAACCACTGTAAACTCTCAAGGTATTCTTAGGGTTTGTGGATTATAGGTAAAACAATGAAGAGAAAAACTAGAAAGTCTTTATGACATTGGAATAAACAAATGTTTCTTAGACAGGGAGTTGAAGATGTAGATATCAAAAGAAAAAGGTTGAGGAACATATTCTAAGAACAAGGATACAACAAAACAAAATAAAACAAACCCAAACCCCAAAACCAACCAACCAAACACCTCCAAGAAAATGAAAAGACAAGCTACAAAGTGGGAGAGATCTAATGATACACACACTACACACACACACACACACACACACACACACACACACACACACACACAGAGATGATACACTGTAAATATTTGTCTCTCCTACTAGTTTAATAACAAGCTGATTGGCCAGAGGCAGTCAGGAATTGTGAGTGGGGCTACCAGACTAAAAAAACTTTGGGAACATCACAGAGCAGAGCACAGATGCCACAGGGATGCGATGAAGACACGACCATGAGATGGTAGCAGACACAGAGGAAAGAAGCTGAAATGTTGCTCTGAGAAAAGTTACTGAGCCACATGGTTGAACAAGATAAGAATCATGGGTTAGTTTAAGAGCAAGAGATAGATAGCAATATGCCTGAGCCCTAGGTCAATCAGAGTAAAATTAATGTAAGTGTCTGTGTGTCTCTGTGCTCTGTTGGACTACCAGACTGTGGGTCAAACCTCTGGTCTAGGCCTGAAATTCCAGGACAGAACCTCATATAACAGAGAAAGATATAGTATAGATGGCATATATTCAGGTAACTTCTATAGAAAGCTAATAAGACATTATTAGAGGAAAAACTCAAAATGAAGAAAAACCCAAAGAGCTATTTCACAAAAATAGTTATTAAAATGGCCAATAGCTCTCACCATGATTAAGTAGGCTTCATTCCAGAAATGCAGGGATGGTTCAACATATGGAAAACTGTAAATGTCATCCATCATATAAACAAATTGAAGGAAAAGGACCACATGATCATTTCCTTAGATGCTGAAAAAGCCTTTGACAAAATCCAACACTCCTTTATAATAAAAGTCCTGGAGAGATCAGGAATATAGAGAAAATATATAAATATAATAAAGGTAATTAACAAAAGGCTGATGGTCAACATCAAACTAAAGGAAGAAAAACTCAAAGCAATCCCACTAAAATCAGGAACTAGACAACGCTGTCTCCTCTCCCCTTATCTATTCAACATAGTTCTCAAAGTTTTAGCTAAAGCAATAAGAGAGCAAAGGGAGATTAGAGGGATACAAATTGGAAAAGAAGATGTCAAACTATATCTACTTGCAGATGACATGATTGTATACATAAGTGACCCACAAAATGCTACCAGGGAACTTCTACAGCTGATAAACACCTTCAGCCGTAAGGCAGGATACAAGATAAACTCAAAGAAATCAGTAACTCTCCTATACACTAACAATAAAAGGGCTGAAAAAGAAATAAGGGAAACATCACCCTTTATAATAGCTGCAAATAGCATTAAATACTATGATGTAAGTATAACCAAAGAAGTAACAGATCTATTTGACAAAAATTTTAAATCACTGAAGAAAGATATTGAAGAGGATATCAGAAAATGGGAAGATTTCCCATGTTCCTGGATAGGTAGAATCAACATAGTAAAAATGGCAATTCTACCAAAAGCAATCTACAGATTCAATGCACTTCCCATCAAAATTCCAACACAATCTTTTTACAGACCTTGAAACAACAACACTTAATTTCATTTGGAATAACAGGAAAGCCAGGATTGCCAAAACAATTTTGCTCAATAAAAGTACCTCAGAAGGCATCACCATCCCTGACTTCAAGTTATACTATAGAGCTACAGAAACAAAAACAGGCTGGGACTGGCATAAAAACTGACTTGTGGATCAATGGAATCAAACAGAAGATCCTGACATTAATCCAAAAACCTTTGAACATCTGATCTTCGACAAAGAGGCCTAAAATATTCAATGGAAAAAAGATAGTATCTTTAACAAATGGTGTTGGCATAGCTGGATGGTAGTGTGTAGAAAAATGCAAATAGATCCAAACTTATCACTTTGCACAAAACTTAAATCCAAGTGGATCAAACACCTCAACATAAACCCAGCTACACTGAACTTGATAGAAAAGAAAGTGGGAAATACCCTCCAATGCATTGGCACAGGTGACCACTTCCTAAATATAATACCAGTGGCACAGACACTAAGAACAACAATCAATGAGTGGGACCTCCTGAAACTGAGAAGCTTTTGTAAGGCCAGGGACACAGTCAATAAGACAAAACAACAGCCTACAGAATGGGAAAAAATTTTCACCAACCCTACAAGTGATAGAGGACTGATCTCTAAAATATATAGAGAACTCAAGAAACCATAGCCCCAAACCCTTAACAACCCAATTAAAAATTGGGGTTCAGAACTAAAAAGGGAATTCTCAGCAGAATTAAAAATGGCTGAAAGGCACATGAAAAAGTACTCAACATCTTTAGCCATCAGAGAAATGCAAATCAAAACAACTTTGAGATACCATCTTATACCTGTCAGAATGGCTAAGATTAAAAACACAGATGACAGCCTGTGGTGGAGAGAGTGCGGAGCAAGGGGAACACTCCTCCATTCTTGGTGGGAATGTAAGCTTGTTTAGCCACTCTGGAATGCAGTGTGGCGGTTTCTCAGAAAAATGGAAATCAATATCCCCAGGATCCAGCAATACCACTTCTGGGTGTATACCCTAAAGACACACAGTCGCACTCCAATGGCATTAGCTCAACTATATTCATAGCAGCATTATTTGCAACAGCAAAAACTTGGAAATAGATGCCCCTCAACTGAGGAATGGATTAACAAACTGTGGTACATCTACACAATGGAGTACTACTCAGTAGTAAGAAAAAAATGATATTCTAAAATTTGCAGGCAAATGAATGGATATGAAGAAACCTTCCTGAATGAGGCATCAGAGTCTCAGAAAGAGAAGCAGGGGATGTACTTACTCATTAGTGGACTTGAAAAAAAATAAAAAGAGAAAGATATCATTCTACATAAGAACTCAATGCCAGAACATAGCTAAATGACACAGTGCCTCACTTCTGCAATGATGGCTTCTGGCAGGGGTGAGGAAAGACTTGTTTTCTTTAAGCATCTGGCCTCAGGGAGTTTAATTATACTCCAGTAAGTAAATGAGCAACGTGAAGGGGCATTTTTGTAAGTGGGGAGATCAAAAGAGGGCATGAATCTGAGAGGTCTGATAACTGAGTTTGATGGGGTGCATGATGTAAAAAATCACTAATTAATAAATATATAAATAAAAAAGGAAAATAAAAGTATTTGATAACTTAAAAAAATAAAGTGAAATGGCTAATAACTCTACAGAATGTGGCTCACTAGACATTAGAGTTGTGAGAACTATAACTAAAAGGAGATGCTACTACATAGACATGAGATTATATCTACAATGAAGAAAAACTAAGCATTAAGGAAGCAGGTAGAGTTAATAATGAAGCATAAATTGATACAACTACTTGGAAAAACCTATTTGACAATGTGCCCATAGGTATAGTGCTCCATATCCTATGACTCAGCAGTTCTGCTTCCAGACAGATGCCTGGTATATATTACAGAGCAATCAGAGCAACAGTAGTTCCAGTCAGAAAATAGTCAATTAACCCACCAACTAGAGACAGAATAAAAATAATTTGGGGATCTTATATAACAAAACATTCATAACAGTGGACCTTGGTATTGAGAACAAATGATACTAAACTATATACCACAGTGAATAATAGAAAGCTTGAGAAAAACAGTGCTCAGGAAAAGAGCTCCCAGGGTGCCTTTCTGTGTACATTAACAGCTGTTTAGGAAAACAGAATCAGTCTACTAAGAAAACCTTTCCAAATAAGAGGAAAACTCCCCAATAAAAAGGAGGTTTTTGAATGCTGTCAGGGCATTATAGTGTGTGTTAAGAGAGTTCCAATTTCCCGTTGGCACCACCAGCTTGACTGTGCTCTAAGTGACTTGACTGTTAATGGGCATTCCATGATGTTGGCACTTCCTTAGGAAACACACAGGAAACTGTCCAAGGGGCTGGTGTATATCTAGAAGTTTAAGGCTATAAAATTAAAAAAAAATTATTTTAGTTTCATGTATAGAAATGTTTTGCCTGCATGCATGCATGTGCATGCACTATATGTGTGCCTAGTAGCCATGGAGGGCAGAAGAAGAGTATCACTGAAATTGGAGTTAATAGATATTTGTGAGCTTCCATGTAGGCACTGGGGACTGAACCCAGGTCCACTGGAAGAGCAGTATATGCTGTTTGCACTGACCCACCTCTTTACCTGCTGAGTCTATACAATTTTAATTGTTCGATTCTGGGTTTGGAGGTAGCAAAGGTTTCCCTTCTCCCTTAGCCTACAGACAGATTTCTCAGCATCCACTACTGCAGGAGTCTGGGGAAATGCTGCATTTACAAGGAAATCCTTGGATGCCCCATGCTCTGGTGTGCAAGCAGTAATGAAGCTCTGCATGAGAAAACAGCAGTGAAGCCTTGTCATGATGGATTGTAAGCCATGATGTCCTTCAGTTTAGTGGCAAAGCACAGCTTTTATACAAGATGATGAATTCATCAGGAAGATGGCTTTTCTCATGCTGTGGCAGTAGAGTACACACAGCCAGGTAGCTATTGATCTCTCTCTGACTATCTGGACAACATACTGAATTTCTTATATTTAAATGCTGAAAGAATGAGTGAGATTTATTAGCTGTGTAGTATACATTAATGGTCTAGGAGAGCATGTGACATGCATTGCTGCAGTTGCAATCTTTTGAGAAAAAAAAAGCAGGAGCTTTTCACAATTTGAGTCGATAGTCAACCTGAATTTGAAATATTTCAGCTTTATTGTACTTCCTTAACTTGTTTCCCAATAGTGGGAAGCACAGCCTGCAAGATGGAAGACTGAAAGATGGAAAACAGGCTCCTGACAGATGCCTTCTCACAGCTGGAAACAGCATTTTAATAAACCTGACTTATCAAAAGGGAATGTCATGTGCTGGCTCCTGAATTACCAAGTGTTTCAAGAAGCCAAAATGATCTCCAGACATGGATTTACTAAAATTGTCCGAGGACAGCCATAGCCTGAGAGGTCACAGGAGCCTGGCGACTTTTTTTCTGGCCAAAAGACTCAGGGAGATAGATGGTCCTAAGCTATGTGGGCCTAGTGACTCCTAGCCTTGGCATCCATGCAGCCTGAAAGCGTTATGTGGAAACACAGCAACAGTTTGCTGTCCCCTATACAACACTATAGAAAACTAACAGCACCGTAGACCTATGGCTTATTTTAGAAAGTGTCCTAAAAATACAGACGTTCCTAGGAAAGATAGCACCGTTTACCAAGTGATCAAACATTCCTTAGAGGGTCTATCTCATATAGCATTAGAGATAAATATAGTTTAGATAAGTACAGTTTAGACTTGATTTGAGTAAAGTAAGATTTCACCAGGGCACTTTACTGGTGAACCAAGAGCCTGGTGCCCGGTGTCACCCTTGTGAATATGTAAGTTGTGACAATCTAAGTTGCATACAAATTACATGTTATTTTCATTCTCTTCTTCCTTAGGGTGTTGGAGAAGGATTGAGATAGGGTCTCTTGTAGCTGAGGCTGGCCCTGAATGTTTGAACTCACTGTTGAGGTAACTAATCTCTTGTTCTGCTTGTCTCCACCTCTCAAGAACTGAGGTAACAGATTCATACTATCCCGGCAGGCATCATTATCTTCAATCATTTAAGTGTGTAGTGGCCTGTTTTGCTTTCTAACTTTGAATTTCAATAGAAAGAAAATAATCACTTATTTTTAAAGGAAGATTTTAATGTCCATGCTTTGTCACTATGAATAATGGAAGAGAGAAATCTGATAGAAGAAGAGCTGGTGTGGCCAAGGCATGGCCTTTCTTCCCAGCTAAAAAACGAGCAGAAGGACTGTAACACTTTATTTTGAATGAGTTTTTAATTTTCCCCAATGGGAAAAGGAGAGAGCGACACAGTCCATTAAAACCAGGCTTTTAACCACATGACTTGGATCAATATAATGAATTCCAACAGCATTGTGGTCGGGGACACTCACACTTGGGTTGGTGGCTTTATAAAGAAGCACGATGAAAACTGCAATGAACTCACTATCTGAAAAGACACATTTTTTCAAGCAATGGCAACTGGCCTTCTGCTGGAGCAGATCAAAGCAGCAGGCCCTTCTGGCCTCTGGCTCTCTTTGGGCCAGCCTGGCACAAAGGGCCAGCAGGAAAGAGGCTGGATACAGCCACTCAGGAGGTCAGTGTACCAGCTGCTGCCGTAAATTCTAGCTCCAGGACACAAAATGTTTCATGCCCTGGTGAGAAAGAATTTCAGTTCCTGCATTCAATATTTAGGCTATTTACATCTATGTGGTATACATAAATTATGCTCTTAAAAAGATACCCTTCCCCTAGCTTGCTCAATTTAAGGAAACACGGTTAATATTTGCTCTGCCTGAGCTTTACCCCCACCTTGATAAAGAGGAAAAGGTTTCCTGGGTTTAAATATTAACCAAACACTTCAAAGCTATTAAAAACTGTTGTATCAACCCCTCTTCCTAAAAAGCAATAGGCTCCCAGAAAGCACAGCTTGGGAATAATAGATAAAACCAGTAAAAACCACTGTGGCCCCCTGTGAACATGCCTCTTCATGGCCATCATAATAATAGCTAGGGCACTCAGGAAAACTGCCAGTGGACAGTTACCAACCACAGCAGCCATCATCAAAGTGGATGCTCCTGATCCTCTACCATGAAAGAAGTCATTCTACCTATGAGCAGAGATGGCTCCCAGCTGACCTTCAGGGCCACAAGCAGCATGAAGTCTATTGCTCTATTCCCAAGGAAGCCTGCTATGGGAGTGTGTGACCTCACTATATCAGGCCATGGGAGAGCAGGTATGAGTAATGAGGAACATCAGGGCTGATATGAGAGAGACTGAGAGAGGCTTTGAGTGAGAAGGATCCAACACCATCTCCTCATTTAGAATTTCCCAGTTTTACCTCCTAAAACATCCACCCCATCATCTTTTTCTAGTGTAGCAAAAAAACAGAACAAAGCAAAAATTACATGAGAAGCGACTGCCTCATAAGACAGAGATCAAATTCCAAACACAGGAGCTGCGCAACCAGAATGTGCTGTCCTCCACATCATAGCAAGCACATGCCTCCTGTCCTGTAGCCCAGGGGTGCTTATACTCTACAGAGGCTTTGATGGGTGGTTAGAAGACTGGCCCAATGCCTGGCTTGACTTCTTGGAACTCTGCCACCTCTGACATCTTAGCAGTTGACCCTACTTGTTTCAGTCAAGCAGCAGTTCCTGTGCCCTGAGTGATATGCAAAACAGCATCAGATAAGGCCCTGCATGAATACCCCAGGACTGTCTGCATTGGACATGATTCCCCGGAAATGATATTCCTGCCCTGTGCACTGTGTTTACTTTTGTACTATCGCTCTGGCTTTGTTCTAGTTTTTCTTTTATGGGATTTTCTTCTTCTTTCTGTGTGTGTTCAAGTTTGAGCAAAAGCGTGTGTGTGTGTGTGTGCTAGTGCACTGCATGTGTGTGTGTGTTTAGTCCAGAGGACAGCCTTCAATGTAGTTCCAGGCTAACACTGTTTATATTTTACATTTTTACTTCTGTCTTTCCTTCTTTCCATTTTTCCTTCCTTCCTTTATTCCTTCCTTCCTTCCTTCCCCCTCCCTCGCTTTCTCCTCCCCTCCCTCCCTCTGTCCTTCTTTCCTTCTTTCTTTCTTTGTTTCTCAGTTTCTTTCTTTCGGAAGGGTCTCTTACTGGCTTGGAACTCACCAAGTAGGCTAGGCTGTCTTGTCAAGGGGTCTGAATGTCTGCACCTCCCCAACCTTGGGATTACAAGTGGAAGCCATTATGCCTGGTATTTTCCAGTGGTTTATGTGTACTGGATCCAGGCTGCCCTGACAAGGCAGCATTACTAATCAGGCTATCTCCCAAGTTCAAGTTCTTTTTTACTTTTAAATGTAAAAAATATATATATCAAAGTCATTGTAATTTTATTCTCTAACTTGACTCTAATGTTTTCTCTGTCATGCTGTTTATCTCTATGTAGTAAAAGGTTTTTAATATTATATAAATAGTGTATATTATGCTTAGCATCATTAGGTGATTACTGTAGGTAAGTAGTTTAACATCATCCTACAATTACCTTTGTGTATGGTGAGGGCATCTACAATCTATTCTCAGGAAAAATCTCTAGTGTGCCAAACAATATCTTTAATGATCGTTGCTTTTGTGCTATGTGTGAAATCTTTAGAGTTATCCTTGCTATGTAAGTACAGGCCTGCACCCTCAGACCTACACTGCCCTCTGCCCTCCCTACACACACTCCTCTGATAAGCTCCCTGCTATTCTGTTTACATACTTTTGCATTTTGTTGAAGACATGTGACATTTTTCTCCTTGAATAGCTTATCTAGTTAGTTCACTGTGCTGGCTGGTCTTGCCAGCCAACTTGACACACAAACTAGACTTATCTGAAGGAAGGGACCTTAATTGAGAAAATGCCTCCAGAAGACCTTTCTATAAGGCATTTTTGTAATAGTGATTGATGGGAGAGGGTCTAGCCTGGTGTGGGTGATGCCATCTCTGGGTCGATGACCCTGGGTTCTATAAGGAAGCAGGCTGAGCAGGCCATGGAGAGCAAGTCAGTAAGTAGCACTCCTCCATGGCCTCTGCATTAGCTCCTGCATCTAAGTTTCTGCCCTGTTTGTTCTGACTTCCTTCAATCATGAACAGTGATGATGATGTGTCAGCCAAATAAACCCCTTCTCCCCAACTTGCTCTTTGGTCATGGCATTTTGTAGCAGCAGTAGAAACTCTAACTAAAACACTTAACATATTAAGTTTCAACCATATTATTGCAAATGATGTGATTTTATTAAAGCTAGGTAATATTCCTTACATGGAATATCTTTTTTGACTTCCCTACTGCTTCTTCCTTGCTCACTCAATAAATGAATTTTCTAGTTCAGGGTTCACTACTAGCTTCTTTTGGTACATTTCCCTCTCATGGAACTGCTTACCTCTGTACAATACTTAGCTCATCAGAAAAATATGGGGAGCGATGGACATAATGGTCTTTTAATGAATAATTCCACAAAAGTAAAGAACTTTATCACAGTACTCCTTATTCTTCTTTTCAATGATTCATGTCATAAGGCAACAAAGGAATGGAAATGTTTTCTTTTAGAGCACATTTATTTTAACTCTTGGTCTCTTCTGGACTTCACACAGCTTAAGTAACTCCTGCTTTAAAAGACACCAAAACCATAAACATGGACTTGATGCTCCCTGAATTTACTTTGGCAAAACACACTCCAGGTAAAGTTCCCAAACTGTGTAATCTCTACACATTTTCCAACATGGATTGATTTGTCTGTCTCCTCTCTTTTCTAACCCGTTTTTCTCATGCCCATCACCACCCCCACACCAACCCTGACTCCCAATCTGCCAGTCTTCCCATCCTCTCCTCTCTTCTGTCTCTCTCCAGGTTCTCTGGGAGCTGGTCTGTCCTCTGTCTGTTTTGTCTTAGTATCCCTTTGTCCATTCTCCATCATAATATTACCAGGACTAATGTGCTCGTAAGATTTTGGCCTCTGCCTCCTTTGCAACTCTGCTGGGTTAATTCTGATTTCATTCCTTGCATTATTTCATTGTAAATTAAGAGACTGAAGGAGAGATTACTTGAGGATCTGGTCCCAACACAATTCTATTAGGTCACACATCTCTGGTTATGCCTCCAGTGGCTGTGCTGGCTCCAGCAGAGGACTGACTTCCTGTGTGCCTCCACAGTGGTATCTGTTCAACTTGTGATAGTGTGGGACAAGTTAGGAATTTAGATGTCCCATGTACATATTTAAAATTCATCGTGGATTTTTAGGATGTATTTTTATAGAAACTTAGCATTGTGTCCTGGGTCACACAAGTAGTATTCCTTTGAACTTCAGGGCTCTTGGTCTTACTACATATATTAAATAGATTTCTGACATATCTATTTAATAAGGTGTCTTGTAGAATCCTGGATGGATTATGATCATCCTGTGCTTTTCTGATAGACAAAGTGATTCATGTGAGTAAACAATTCCATAAGAAGGTAAACAGGGCTTTCTAGGGGATAGCTGAGCTTGTAAACTCCTTGTTGGACCCTAGTGAGGACCCAAGTCTGGATCTCTAGAGCTCCTTTGGCAGCTAGTCTCAGGTCCAATAGGGGACTCTATCACAAAATTTTATGGGGAGAGTGATAGACCTCTGGTCCTCATGTTCACGCACACATGGATACATGCACACATTTATATCACATGCACACATAACAAATGACAATTTAGAAAAAGAAAGCAATCATACAAAATGGTATGAATAGTAGACAGAGAATTAGAAGACTCCTTCTGACATCAGGTGCCAATCTACTGTGATGACTACATCGGGCGGAACAGGCTAGGAGGTCACACGTCACAGAGCCTGAAAGACCTTGGAATTAGTAATGAGCCTTGGCTTTAACACACTCCTTTTTTGTTGCAAGTGTTCACTGAGCCCTCAGTGTTTATACCTCTAATCCACCAGTGAGGCAGAAGACAAGAACCTGATGCTGTTTCAATATTTTCCAAACCACCTAAAATCCCACTGGGAACGGTAAGATAAAAACATCTTCCCACTGCCAAGGGTTGCCAAGTCCTTTCCTAGCAGTAACTTTTATTTGTGCTCTACAAACAGCAATACTGAAAGAAAAAAGAAAAAAAAAATGTCGAGAAAACAAGTTGGTAACATTGAAGTAGAAGTGAGAAGGCACAATTACCTATTTTATACACCCAAATTTGCCCATCTCTAGCAACACTACTCCCTCTGGGGGCGCTTAGCTCACCTGCTGTCCCGGGAGTGAACTCTTCTATGCCCAAGAGTTGAAACAAACACGAAACCATTGAGTCTGACTGAAACTAGATGGATCTTTACAGCCTGCAATGTGCCTGTCATAAAAATCATGGGACAAAGAGCACAAATCACCCACATCACTCCATTTTATTGCAGGCGACCAGCCAGTGTTTTGTCAATACGGATGTGGACTCGTAGGTGGGGGACATCCTCAGCTTAAAGAAACCTCAGTAAGGCAAGGGTAAAAGGCAATTCTCACACATTTGGGTTAAACACACACTTCAGTTTGTATCCAGCAGTTATTCTAAGATAAACTTCAAAAGGAAAAAAGAACTGTAGCTCAAACAGACAGGACAGGGAAACATCCAACCACATCTTTATATTATTTAGCTAAGTGCCTCAACAACACACTTTAAATACAAATAAGGTAAGAAAACCAGATGTAAGATCAGGAGTGCACACCCCATGGGGGCCTGGGGGTGTCTTAAAATTAGCAAGTGTTATTTTTCCTGATTCTGATGTTTTTTTTTTTTTTTTTTCTGCAGCTGCTTTGAATAATTTTATATTTCTGTCACACATTTTATGGAGAAGTTCCCTGCGGTGTGAATGCTGAGCAGTCCGCAATGCTTACCTTCACTTTAAAGATTACAGTCCAAACTCACGCTTTCGCTCACGCACTGTGCAAAGCATTACACCGAGAGATAAATCCTTCCATCATCTCCACCCGGTGCTCCTGTGAGATGTGGCGCTAGGAAAAGCCGGCAGGCAGTGCAGCCTTTGAACAAATCACAAGTCCCTAATTGCTGCCTAGTTCTAATTACTACAGAGGAGGGTGTTTGCAACACGATTCCAGGGGGAGGGCAGACAGCCTTCTGACGCCAGCCAACCAAATATATCCTAAAAGACTGACAGGTCACTTTCTTTATTGTTATTTTTCTCAGTCCCCTATGCACTTTATTGTGGCAAGATCAATCTGATACTTGTCTCTCCCCCAACAATACAGCTCAATGCTCACAGAGTATCTATCACAATGACTTGGAATTCTTGGTATCACTTGATTTTAAGGGGTTGGGTTTTTTTTTTTTTCCTCTAAATGAGCAGCTATATCTAAATTTTACATTTGCTTTTTATTTCAGAGCAGAACTTGTTCCTAACCTGATTTGTATTCTGTTAGCAGAAAACAGTTTATTTATATGCTATTTGGTATGGGGAAAAAGTGCTTTCTTTCCCATGGAAATTTAGGTTTTAAGCAAAGACTTAGAGCATATAATTAAAAAGGACTAAAGCTGATGACAATTTGATGCTGACAACATTAGCAGTGATGTCAATGCATTCTAACTCAGAACCCTAATTTCAGCTATATGGGGGAATTATTGTGTTAAAATTAGCACTTGTCTAGGCCTGGAAGTAAAATGATACAGTACCTACTCCCATATTTAACTAATGCAACTTTCCATCTGCTGTCATTTGGCTCTGTGGTTAGAATAAGGATGGTGATCTGTCCATGTTGCACAGTGTGGCTATGACTGGGGGTGGGGACTGTGTGTTGTTTTGTCAGCAATACAGGTGAATTAGTTTAGAAGGCATCTCACTTATGTTTGCATAAGCATTGTGCAACTTGGTACTTTTGCCAGCCAGGGCCAACATTTAAGATGTACACAACCAATCACATCAGGTTTGCACAGTCACGACCAGGGAACGGTAAACCACCTAATATAATAACTAAATGGAAAGTTCAGAATGGTGATTATCAAATCAGCTCTTAGATACTGTGTTTCTGCAGGCTTTATTAGCTCAGGCATGAGCAAGAGTAAGACAATACACTAAATGGGACAGAGTAGGTTAGCTCTGGCTTTATTTCCCTCTAACACCTGAGTATGTCTTACATAATCTTTAGTCTCCACAGAATAACATAAAAGATAGTCATACTGTTATTTTGCCTTTTTGTGAAATTAAAATTTCACCTGTAAGGATTAGTAGACAAAGTATTCTGCATCTGCTTGGAGTATTTTTCAGGACTATCTCTGGGTCTGCAACTAGTGACTTTTCAAACTTTACTTATACTTTTATATACAATTAGTTTCAGTCAGTGTTTAAAAAATGTCAGCCCCAGATGAGCTATATCAGCATATCCCCAAAATAAGTATGGAAAAACACATTCCCAGCCCCTTCCCAGGCCTCTAAGGGTGGGGCACTGTAAATCTGTGTTTTTATATGTTTCTCTCCTAGGCACCCTAAGCAGCAGAATCTCTGTATACTGCAGCAGTATACAGAGGTTCTTGCGCATGCAGAAGAACTGGATAAGAATGCTCACATCTCCACGGGGAAACCCTGGGAGGGACAAAAGCTCATAGAGGGGTAGAGCGGAAGTAGTTGTCTAAAGGATGAGAGGAGTCTGGTTGGATCAGCAGCAACTCTGTACCTTGTGTTAGTGCAGCCCGCCTGCTCCAGACTTCTAAACAGCTTTCCTTAGTCATCCCATGCTTGAGGAAAACATCCTGCATCCTATGAACTTCAGCCTAAACTACTTTCTTTTTCCTTTTACTCCTTTCAGAGTAGCCTACACTTCCTTTTTCTCTATCAGGTTTTAAAAGTCTTTAATTAGTCGTTCATAACCTTCCTGAGAACACAATCCCACATCTCAATTGTTTCTCTTCTAAGTTTCTAACCATCTCCCAGATCCCTCCTGCCAGTATCAGTAGTACCTCACCTCCAGCTCACACTGGCTGAAAATAGTTATCACAGTCTTGCCTAGGCAGTTGCTCACTCCCGCCTCCCCCATTAGTCTCTATTTGATAGTCTAGCACCAGAGATTTCCCATTTAGACTGTAAGAAACCTGATGCTGTGATGCTATGCTTGATTTCTCCCTCTTCCAAGTTCTCCAGTCAGGTTAGTGATCTTTACAACATTACTTCCCTTCCCTTTTCATACTCATTGCCATCACCTTTACTGAGACCCACACTAGCTACTCTCTGATGTAGTAGGCACAGAAGTACGTATAGAAGGCATTTGATGAAATATCTTGAATAAATAAATGGATGAATGGAATAGCACCTATACTTTACTATAGTATATTGGAGGCCATCAAGGGAACACTATTTCCTCCTGGGTGGAAACCCATTATTTCAAGCAACTCAAAACATAAGACAATCTACTCAGGCAGGCAGGTCAATCCTCCTGTTAAGAAACCACCCCTTGGGATGGCAGATTCACCTAACACTACACTGAAGAGGTGGAAGAAATAATTGTGCCTTTCTTTCTAGCATCTTCACTTTGTGTGGCTGTCAGGTCCCTCAGCTTCTCTGAGTCGTCACACAGAAAACTGTATCTTTTCTTTCATGCATCTTTCAGATGCTGGGCAGAGCCTAGGCATCCTTTCTTGCATACGTTGGGCTTTTTTGTTCTTTTTCTGAAGGTACCTTCCTTTTGCTATGTGGCTGCTTTGCCTCTGTACCTAATTCAAAAAGACACTTTTCTTTCTCTAGCTCCCTTTTCTAGGCAGCTACTGAGATTTACAGTTACCTTTTTTTTAACCTATGCTTTTTCTTTTCAAATTTAATAAAATTGTCCTTGAGTATCCTACAGAGTCTGTTGTTCAGTTCTCTTATTAAGAAGACTAAGAACCCTGAGAAGGGAATCCCAGATGGTACTCCTCAAAATTTCTATTGCACTAACATAATGTTTACCAACTGTACTCAAAATCATTCAATGAGATTCTTAAAAGCACCTTAAATCAACCATGTCCATATTCAAGTGTTTTCTGTGGCTTTCCTCAGTGAGTTATGGGCCCTGAAATTCAACATATTCATTCAAATCTCCATCCTGCTACTCACTAACAGAGTATTTCCTGAATTAATTGCCTTTTAAAATATAGTTCTCCCATCTGAAGAACAAGAATAAAATAATAATATTATCTCCTGAGCAGAGCTGAGGGAAATTATGATGTACATCCTTATTATAGTGCTTAGACTATTGAAGGACTCTGTGAGTGTTATCATTAGCATCTCTCAGCCATCACCATGGGATTCCCATCCAATGGCTTCAATTCAGCATCCCATGCCACCTCCATATTTAACAGAGCTATTTACTCCATCACATTTTATAAAATCTGATAAACACAGGCTTTCATCAAAAGCAATGCCTACTTATTTGTTTGTTTACTTATTATCTATCTTCTGGCCCTCAGGTGGTGCTAGATACGGGGCCAATGCTCTAGGAGTGTTGACCGCCTGACACAGCAGCTGTTCCTAGGATGGGCATGAGTTCCTGTTTTCTTACTTCATTCATACCATACCTCCCAAGATGTGTCTTCCCTTTTGTCTTATTTTAAGTCCTTTTTGTTTAAAAATGAATTTTAGATACCATTTCCCCCACCCCAGGAAGGCATTCTCTACCTTCATAAGAAAAGTATCTTCTTTTCCTCTAAACCTGAAATGTATTCACTGTAATGTTTATTACAGTACTTAAGACATTGGTTTGTGTATGACTGTGTTAATACCTTATTTTTCATGGAATGCTAAGTTCTTTGGGGCTAGTGACTAGATTTGGCTTATTGCTTTGCCCACTCTACTGTCCAGAAAAGGTAGTCAATGAAATATTGTAAATAAGTTAATGAATGAGATGAAGGGAACATTATCTCTATTTTATCATAAGAACTGTGCTATTATACACAAATTAATGGTCTTATCTCCCATGGAGAATTATAAACATCATAAAGAGTACAGATCTACCCCCTACCAATGGAGTCTATTCTTTTATTTTTTTCTTCTGAGACAGGGTCTCATGTGTTACAAGCTGTCTTCAATGTTACTAGATAGTTGAGAATGACTTGAACTTCTGATTCTCCTACCTCTATCTCCTGAGTGCTGGGGTTACAGGCTAGCCCCACCACACCTAGCATATAGCAGATACGAAGGATTGCACAAGGACTTCCTGTATGTTGGGCAAACATTCTTCCATCTGAGCTTATCTCTGCCCTTCAATTAGAACTCAGAAGCCTTTCCTTTGGATATGAGATCACAGATGAGCACTGAATTCCGGGATAGACCTCAGGTACTTTGTTAACCCACAGGATAGCTGTAATCAGCAAAAGAGTGTGCCAGCAACAGCATCACAGTGGCAATGTTACCACACTGGGCTTTGAAATTAAGGCAGAAGCATCCTTGTTTATGGCCTGTCTGCCTTGGAAAACCTGAACCACAATCCCTGTTGTACATTAAAACATACTCAGAGAGCCATAACCGGAGGTCATTTTTCTCTGTGTGAAAAATGCTTACTTTTTTGTAAACATGATCTTGTTGAAGAATCAATTTATAACTGGCATAAATTCATATAACAAATCTTATAAAAATTTAATATATTTAAAATTTTTGGAAATCAGAAATTACGGGTTTTTAAACATAAAATTCCCATTTTTAGCTTCTTTTTTCTTCATTGTGAACTAAGTTGTAGTTGATGATGATCTCTGATGTTTCAGCATCAGCATTTTTGTATGAAATCCTCTGACAAACTCATAATGACTATTTGACAAACTTAATTATATCACTAGAGTGGTCTGCAGTTTTGAACTTACCCTTGAGAGAGTAAAAAACTCTCTTTTAATGTAAAAATGACTGTGTTTCAATGATGTCATGGTAGCTTTGTATAGTTCAACTATGCACAATGGAAGCAGGCAAACCTGTTTGGTTATCTACAGAGAAACTGGACTATTTGTATTAACCTTTGCTTCCTCTTTTACTCAATTACACATGTGGCCACTGAAAAGTGAGTCTCTAGAGTAATTAGAGACCAATAAGACACATAACATCTTGTCAAAATTACCAGAAAAGAAAAACAGAAAGCACAAGGCTACAGTACAGGAAGAAGATG
Source organism: Sigmodon hispidus (assembly GCA_004025045.1). NCBI lineage: Eukaryota > Metazoa > Chordata > Mammalia > Rodentia > Cricetidae > Sigmodon > Sigmodon hispidus. The sequence continues at coordinate 58,177 of PVIH01000212.1, forward strand.
GTCTCCAGCAAGGTAGAAGTCTTTCTTATGTGTTCACTGATCCTTCCTAATACTGGGAGCCATGCTTAAGACATACTAACATCATAAGCTCAAGAATCAACTGCCACCATAGAAGGAGAAATGGAAAGAGTTATTATGACCAGAGAACATTCCACTGAAAGTCAAGGCCTAAGCAAGATCTTAATACGTGTATGTAGTGGGATTCAGATGTTGTTTGGGGAAGCTTAGAGGCGTATCTCTGGAGTCCCAGGACCCTGCATGGGTGTGGACAGGCCCTATTGAGACCCCAGGACACAGCTCTTCCTTCCTGTTTGGTTCCTGCATTCTCTCGGAGTGGATCAGCCATGCAATGTGGGACAGCTCCATTCTCCAAGAATTGTCTTAAGGTTCAATTTCTATCGTGAGTGCTTGTGCACCCTTCAATAAATATTCATCCTTTATATGATATATTGCTAGTGAATATTTCCCAACACATGTGTTTCTTTGATGCTCCCTTTAGCTTCTCACCTGCATCCCAACTGCCACCAAATCCTATAATTTCTACCTCCCAAAGAAACAGCAAACCTTGCAGCTTTTTTCTGTGTCATTACATGATCTAGTTCCAGACCACATTTGTCTGCCCTCAAATTATGAGCTCTTACCAGATCTACACAGAGCCATCCTATACTTGTCTCTCAACCTAGCAACCAGGCAAACTGCTTAAAAATATCCATCTGATAATGCCAAAGTGAAAGGCTTTCCCACTGCACTTTAAAGGACTTCATATGTATTAGCATTGGTCTACAGTTACCACATGGTGATGTCTTTGCTTAATTTAGAGTCTGCATATAACATCTTCCTCCCCATTTCCCAAGATCTCAGTCTCCTTTCTCTATTCTAGAATGCCAAATTACTACCTTCAGAAAAGGTTTACTTGTCATGGGACTCCCCTCTCCAAGCCCAGCTGTGTGGATGCTCCTTGTTTCCTCTCTGGAATTTAGTCAGCAATAACACAAAAACTATTTTTAATAAAATCTTTCCAGCTTCTGGAACAATGTCCGACTCATAACAGGCACTCAGGAGAGATCTTAAATGGATGAATGACCACAAGTCCTCCAGTCTCTCTAATGGAGATACACAATTTTAGTTTTATATGACTTTTAAGTGCTTTTTATATATTATTGTTATGGTTTTCTTACTATTTATAAAGTTCTTATGAAGTCAGTAATATTTAAAATAAAGTGGTATTTCATTATCACAGTTGGGATGACACACAATTGGACAAACAAAACAAAACATCTTGGGCATGTGTAAGACTTGGTATTTGCCCAGTCTACCAAATACTTTGTGTTTATCTCCATTTATAGGCATGTAAATATCCTCAGCCAGGAACCCACTGACTTACACATAGATTTGATACAAAAAGACAAAAGGAAGAGCAGTGGTCCTGGTTAGCACTTCCTTAAGACAAAGATAATACATTGTCTATAAATCTTTATCCTAAACTCCAAAGAGACTAATTCTTATTTACTTATTTAAAGACAGGGCTTTAAGTGCCAGGCTAGTCTTGAACTCACTATGTAGCTAAAGATGCCCTTGCATTTCTGATCCCCTGCTTCCTCATTTTAAAGCAATGAGACTATATGTGTGCACCATCACACTTAAGTATGTATGTGCTGGCAACTAAATTCAGGGCTTTGTGTATTCCTAGCCCTGACAACTTCTTATTTTCATTTCTCTCTGTCTGTCTGTCTGTCTGTCTGTCTGTCTGTCTCTCTCTCTTTCTCTCTCTCTCTCTCTCTCTCTCTCTCTCTCTCTATATATATATATATATATATATATATATATATATATATATATGGTAGTGAGAGCTCCACATCAGGTATCTTCTTCAATTGCTCTCCACTTTATATATATATATATGGTAGTGAGAGCTCCACATCAGGTATCTTCTTCAATTGCTCTCCACTTTATATATATATATATGGTAGTGAGAGCTCCACATCAGGTATCTTCTTCAATTGCTCTCCACTTTATTTTTTTTTTAAGTTATCATTTTGAGACAGGAAGACACTAACCCAGAGCTCTATGATCTTGCCTAGACTGGCTGGTCATCCACAGGGATGCCCCTGTCTCTCTTTTTCCAGAGCTGGGACTGCAGGCATACACTGTCATTTGCAAATTTATATTTGGCTCCTGAGAAATCTAAATTCTTTTCCCGGAATCATCTTACTAATGTCTTTTTAAGAGCAAGTAAGACTCAATGGGTTTATTGTTCATTTCTACATGTTTGTATATTAGTGGCTCTTACTTAAAAGTTTCCTCTCATTGGAGGCCTAAGAATTTTATCATTTGTATCATTCACCGCCTGCAAGAAAAATGGCACATTAAGATGTCACTTATTCCTAAATATGTGTGTTTCCTTTAATATATTTTCAAGGTATGTTTTCCTCATTATTACCAAATAAAGGTCAGACACTTTGGATCATGTGGGAAATCACAAGGAAAATCTAAATCAAATCCCAAGCCACACAGTGCCTTTAATATCAGCGTGAAGACAGCATGGTTTTCTAGGACACACTGTGAAGTCTGAAGTGATAAGATAACATATCTTAAAATGACTTGAAACCAAAAATGGATCTGTGAGCATCTTCTCAGCTCACTAAGAATGTTCTACTTAGAACACAGGGACACAGGCCTCACCCTAACTTAGGAGGTTTTAAACTATCCAAATCACAGTGATTACTTCACAATATTGGTTTAGGCTGTTTACTAGGCAAGGTCACTAGTAGATTATAATGCCAAGACAGAATTCCAGCACTACTCTGGTTGTTCTGCCCCTCATATAAGGCCTTGTGTTTATTTCTCCATTTAGAAGAGATTAATGAGTCATCTTAAATGTGAATGAATGAATGAGTCAAGGAGGAGTCAAGTTGGGTGAGCACGTTCGTGGGTGCAACATGACTCCTGTGTAATAAATCTTTCTAGAAGCAGATCGTCTTTTCCAAATGGGCCCTGTCTTCACTGTCTTCGCTTTTCTCATGTGGGATTTGGCAGGTGAAACATTCTGAATTTGACAGGCCACCTCTGCTGACAACCACTTTATATAGCCATCAGCCGGAAACTTTTACTGGGGCACGTAGGGGATCAGAACTGTTGAGTCATGTCTAGCCAAGAGAGTCTGGCATCTCTCAGCCCTCTGCCCACCGTGTCCATCCCAATAGCAGCATGCCATTGTTGTAAGACAGCCAATCTCCCAGCCCTGAAGAATGCAAGACTGGCTACCAGGACCAGTCTTAAAGAGTTGTTTTTTTTTTTTTTTTTTTTTTTTTTTTTTTTTTTTTTTTTTTTTTTTTTTTTTTTTTTTTTTTTTTTTTTTTTTTTTTGTGTGTGTGTGTGTGTGTGTGTGTGTGTGTGCAAAGATCACAAGGAAGGTCAATTTCTGCATTTCTGTTATTTGGGAGCTTGAGAAAATCAGGAAGGAATGTAGCACATTTCACCACACTGTAGTAGCTTTATAGCCGGACCGAAGGTGGAAGTTTTGCTTCTGTTATCTTCTACTAAGGAGACTTGGTAGTATTGCTTCAGTTCTGGTTTCCTAATCAGAAAAATCTGCCTTTTCATTCTGGATGGGGGATGACACTGTAGCACTCATAAAATGCATAATTCTGTACCCGGTACAGAGTAAGTGACCAGGTGATTGAAGTTCAAATTGAGAAGAGGCTCCAACATCTTCAGCACATCCATTTTCCCTGACTTTATCTCTGTTTTGGTTTGATGCTGGGATTTTTGATTTAGGGTCCATTGGACCACCTCTTCTCCAGGAAGTGGCTGTAAATATTTGTAGTCATGCTTGATTTTCAGAGAGGGAAATCTGATTAAATCAACTCTTGGAAGATGGTGATTCAAAGAGAGTAAAAAATACTTATATATTTCTGAAGAGTTACAGGCAAACTGAATATCTTTTTGTAAAGCAGATTTGATTTTTAATTTACCAGAAGAGCTCATGAATACAGGAACTGTACAATGTATTATTTTGTGGGCAACTACTTATATTATAAGTGCATATTTAATCTAGACTATGAAAGATTCAGATTTTCACATATCAAGTTTAATCAAGCTATAGTAAGTACATGGTGGTATTACATGCATAGTAGCTAACTTTCATGTACAGTTTATAAGAGAGATTGAAGCGGGGAGTTTCCCTCAAGTAAAGAAGAATTGTACAAAGCTCTTGTCCCACCAGATGGAATCCTAATTATCCCATGTGCAAATACCATATAAATGAAGGAATGAAGGTCCGGAAAGGCCATGAATTTGCCCAAGGTCATCACAATCATTATGGACAATGAGGAATAACAGCTGTGACAATCATGTCAGTCGTTATGAAGATGATGACAGCACAGTGATGGACAGAGCAGTTACTTGAGCTAAGCCTCTTAAAGACTTTAACCTCTCCTACTTGAGCTACAACCCGCAGGAAGATTTTATTACCTCTGCTCAGCAGATAAAGCACTCTGCCCAAGGCTCTAAGGGTCAGAAAATGGACAACTCGGAAATCAAACCAACTCAGAACTCTGCCTCGGCTTGCAAGACAGCTCTTAAGCACTACTTGAAATTGCTTCCCAGGACACTACAGGACTGAGAGACACACAATCTTGAAACATAAGTTGTTAAAAGGCTATGCAGGGGGGCTGGAGAGATGGCTCAGCGGTTAAGAGCACTGTCTGCTCTTCCAGAGGACCCGGGTTCGATTCCCAGCACCCACATGGCAGCTAACAACTGTCTGTAGTTCCAGTTCCAGGCAAACACCAAGGCAAATAAATAATAAATAAATAAAGTTTTTTTTTTTTTTTTTTTTTAAAAAAAAAAAAAGGCTATGCAGGAAAGACATACCTTCAGCCTTCAAGGTCTAGTCATATACTTGGATGGAGTTAAAATAACTGGATTGCAATATCCACATCAGATACAATCCTTTCGTTCACAGCTCTCCTTAGTCTAAAGGTCAAGTAGATCTGACCACATGAAATCTGCGTTCTTCCCTTCCAGACCTCATTATGGGGCCCTGATACTGCTTTCAATGCCTGCTTGGAACCAACCACTTTTCAGATCTGTCCCTGAAATGAACAGAAGAGGTGACTGTTTTCAGGATCTGTAGCCAAGGCTTGGCCTTGGAGGTGGGGCTATGTCTAGCATAGGTCATGGAGTAGAACAGGAGACAGAGGACAGGGGACAGGCCTGTTTCTGGGCTTTTGGAGCAGACTGGCAAAGGATCTTGGGATTATAAAATAATACTTGGCCATCTTACATTCTACAAATCAAAAACTGAGGTGGAGAAAAATCACACAGGTGAAAAAGGTACCATCAGCAGAACAAGGTAACTCATTGGTTCTGAGATTGTTATCTAATTGACTAAAGCAAAGGTTTAGTGTGAGAAAGAAAAGGAACATAGGGGTAAGGATCAGCTTGTGGGAAAATTCAATTTTTGACCTTTGTTCTGAGCCCTATTTAATCTGAGGCTCCATCTTTCAATCTAATACATGGAGCCTGGAGACTGAATCCCATGAAGTAGACAGTGCTCAGATCCCCTCCTCACTTGCTTCTACTTCTTCTAAGCAACTAGGATGAAGGACAGAGAGATACCAAGCATGATTACAGGGGATTCATGAGAAAGACTCTCATCTATAAACCTTTACTCAAAGATAATCATTACTGAGGATAGTTACTAGTTATCATAAAAGTCCCTGGAACCATTTAGTAAATGACAAAATATCTAAATTTCTACAATTACATTTGGTTTTTGTGGTTTTCATACTATAGCAAGAATTCTTATTTAGTAAATATTTCAAGATCATGTTCTCAATTACTTGAAGTTGTTTATTAATAATGATCTCTAAAGCTTTTAGAAAAGGTTACTTAGACCAATTTATATTCTACAAAACATATCTTCTCAGACTTTACATACATATTTCATACTAAATTATAATAGCAATTAAACTTTATCACATCTGAATTGTTATTTCCCCTTATTCTCTACTATGGTATTAAAAGCAAAATAAATAAATGAATGAATAATAAAAAAATAGTAATAACATTGAGGTTTGGATCAAAGTAACTATCATCCAAAAATCATTTTGCTAAACTAAACCACTGCTAAGCCGGTAGCTACCAGGTAGAAAACCAAAGATCAAGATACTCAAGAATGAGGCCTATAATTCTTGAGAAACTTGTCAAAAGTGAAGTCTCTTACTTTTCTCAATCAGACATGTCAACTTTACCATTGGGTTTTTACTTTGGAATTGAAAATAACTTTCAACCATTTAGCGATTGTCCTCTGCAAACTTTTTAAGTTAAAAAAACACATAAATCAATATTATTTGAGGAACAAAAAAACTGGATAAGAACATGTTCAAGGGTGTCATTAATATTTCAAGGCAGCTCAGAGAAAGAAGGTAAGGTTGTGGTCAGCAATGCCAGGGTTGTTCAGATCTAATGCCTCTGTGACTGTGGTAAAATCCTTAATTTCTCTACATTTCCTTCCCTTCATGAACAGAAAAATAGCATAAAAAACACACTCCTCAAAATGCCACAGGAAATAATGCACTCTGACAGTCATTTGGTAAAAGTCTAGAGTTATTATTAGATACATCCGATTTCATCTTTAAGCAGAACTGGTTCTGCAAACTAAAAGGAAAGATTTTAAAAATCAGTTCTTTATTCTAATGCTTCTACTGGAAAATTAAAAAAAGTAAAAATAATCTTGGACTTATAAGGAATAAAGAAATTAAAGGTTATCAAGGTGAGGGTATTCTAATGAAGTTACCACCCATACCTAGACTGAGGATTTAGAATTCTGTATGCCAATTGCTCTTAACATAGGTGAATACAGCTAAACCTTGACCTATAAAGTGAGCAGTGGATGGAGGACAGAATCCCACTCTTCTGTGGCTAAAACACAGATCAGAACTGATATAATCAGACAGCTAACACAGTCCCTGCTAAGCACAACAAATGAACACACCATCACTAAGATAAATTTTCTTGTTTACCCTTCTCTAAGATTTTTTTTTATGTGCTCACAGTGAAGTATATAGCCCCTGAAAGCTAGATACAAGCTATTTCTGTTTGGCTATGGGCAAGGTCTTTATGTTTCATATTGAATAAGAGCAGAAGAGGCTGGAAAAAACCACTTATTAAACAGTGGCAAAATATGCCAGATAATCATAAAAATAATACACAATAAAATGCTAGCATGGTGGTCAAATTAATTATATTAGAGGGCACACTAACTAAACCACATGGAAATGATACTAAGGAAAGAAAGTAGTCCAAAGTTAACTGTATACACACAGACATTTTGCATACATACACCCCCCCCCACACACACACAGGAAGACACAAGGCCTTCCTATCCTTCTCATGGCTGGCTCCTGAGAGTAAGAAAATGGACCAAATTTACAGAGTTAGAGTTTTGCTGAAGAGGAAAATCTCTTGGCTTCACTTATTCTCACTCTTTCCTTCAAGACCTTCATTGTATCTCTACTTTCTGGAAATTCTCTTCACCCAGATCCATTGCTGGCCTCACTGATCAAGCAGACCTTCCTTTTCTGACTTGGTGAATGCCGATGTTCAGGTTTCAACATTGGTGTCTGGGGCTGCCATCTGCTGTGCATGAGAGCCAGTCTTGAGAACTACTGATCATCTACTGAAGAGTTGCCTCAATAAGTAAAGGTTCTTACCACGTGAGTCTGAGACCTAAATTAGGTCTCTGGGGCCCGGTAAAGCGTGAACACAGAGAACTGACTCTCCATATTTGTCCTCTATCTCTGTGTGTGCTATGGCACATGCATGTCCCCCCAACTTCTCTGTCACACACAAACAATTAATAAAAATGTAAAATGAAGTACTGACCCTTGAACTCAGGACTAACTCTGCTCCCAAGAGCACATTCGGACACCTATGGCACTGCCAACTGAGTACTCCATGCCCATTGGTAAAATGAACCTTGCTTGTGCTGAGTTTCCTTTGGCAGAAAAAAATGGTAACCTTAAAGGAATATACTGTTTAAATAAAACACATTTCTAGGGATAGTGAGATGGTTCACTGGTTGAAGTTCTTTGTTTGGTTGAATCTGCTTCAAACTCATCAAATTCTGGAATTGGACTGAAAAAAGAAATGAAAATGATATTTATTTGGAATCCTACTTGGCTTACAATCATTGTTTCATTTCCCCATTCAAAGTATATAAACTTTAGGAAATCATGTGTCCTCTATGAAATACCTGAGTCCTCCTCCTTCATAGAAAAAAAGCCAGGATCCCAAGGAAGACAAAAACCAGATATGTGGACAGTCTAGAGTTATTTCTCTCCTTATCAAAAATCTTTGTGAAGATTAAGTGGCAATTTAATTATGTCAAAATGTGGTAGTGTCAATAAAATAAATAAATTTCAGTGTAAGAAATGTATAGTCAGACTTTGTCCTCTGAGAATGACTTAGTCATTGCCACCCTGAAATCAACATGAGACCCCCAAGATTAGATCCCCGGACACTCCCCTTCTAGGAAGAGTTGAAAATGGTCAACAAAGCTTTCCCTGAAAATATAGTCGCACCCTTCCTCTTGTCATTTCTTGCCCTTGACAAGCTGCCTGTAATCCCATGCCAGCTGTCCCTGACCTCTGGAGTTAAGCGAATGAAGAACTCAGTAGAGCAGACCCTATACTAACATGTGTTTTGGTGATGAAGCTGTGAGAATCACTCATTGGTTTACAAGGGTACATTTGGATGTAACCATTTCTTTACATTGCTCTGTGTGGGGTGACAGACTTGTAATGGACTTAGTTGGGGAAAGATGTTAGCACGTACATCTGTTTTGAGCTTCTATCTTTTTGTACCTAGTGCTGATGCATGTCCTAGGGTTAGGGTTAGGGTTAGGTTTAGGGTTAAGGTTAGGGTTTTTAAAATTGAAGTGTTACTAGAATTCATTGAAAATCTATTAGAATTCTTCTATGAGTTCCCTTCTAAATGGACACATTGCCAATTATACATACTTATGATGTGCCATGTAATGTTTAGATACATACACACTGTACAATGCTCAAATTAAGGTAACAATATTCTCTGAAATGTATTTTGTGTGTGTATGTGTATGTGTGTGTGTGTGTGTGTGTGTGTGTGTGTGTGTGTGTGTGTGTGTGTGTGTGAGAGAGAGAGAGAGAGAGAGAGAGAGAGAGAGAGAGAGAGAGAGAGAGATAGAGATCCCCATCTGGCTATTTTGGAATGGACAGTATTCTACTATTGTTCATAGTTTTTTACAGTGTGACATCAGAACAAATTAATTCTCTGATCTAACTAACTTTTCCATAGTCATCACTTATCATCCTTCATTTCTAACATTACACGTGTGAGTATATATGCAAGCCATGCTGAGTAGTGTGTGGAGCACCACTCGAGGGGTGGCTTTTCTCTTCCTCCTCCCATGTGGGTTCTGGGCGCTGAAAAGTTGTTCGGTTTGCTGTTCACTTTAAAGGTGAAAGCTGAAACATTCTAAGTGGCAAAGTCTTTATAAAGAACTTTCTTTCCTTGGATGAATTTTTCTTTGTATTCTTTCAATCAAATAAGGGGTCCTGATATCCTAGCTTTGTTTTTCTGTTCACTGGCTCCAAATCACACATGTCTATCTGTTTAGTCTGCCAAAGGTCTTGAATTCATTCCTGTCACCACCTAGTCTGAGTGTTCATTCATTCTCACCCTCTGTGGGCTGGTTCACCCCAGTTTTAATCTCTTCACATTCATCTCCCATGCTGCTGCTAGAGCAGTGTATCCAAAATAGAGAGGGGACCTCATCACTCTTCTGCTGATTGTCCTATCATCATGCATCCACTCCACACATAGTTGCCAGATGCTATGAGCTAGATCAGCACACAAACTTAAGAATGTACTGGAGACAAGACAGATGTGGTCCTCACCCCAGGGAGCTTCACCTCTCCAAGGTAATCTACATGATCATGCCCTACGTGGTCCTCCACAATGAGGCCCTTATTACCTGAGCTTCATTGCTCATCTCTGTCTGTGCTTCATTCTTCACTGTCTGTTTCCAATATTGCATTGACAGTTCAATATGTTTACAGTTCCATATATATACATATATACATCTCACACACCTGTGATTTTCTTACATTTGCCCTTTACTCTCCTTGCCCACATTCATCTCCCTATTCCTACCCACCATAACCGAGGACATTATTTTGATCCACTCAAGCTATTTGAAGTACTACCACCATTTTCTTACAATACCTGAGTTCCACATTGTTATATTTACCACACTGCATTGTATGTTCATACATGGACACAATAATTTTATGTATGTTCAGTTCTATTAACAAACATTTAATGGCTACTAATCCTGAACATTATTTATTTGTTAAATTGATCATATTATATAAAAGCTACACAATAATATATGTGGTTTCAGGAGACAACAATGGCAGAGAGGCCAATAATATAGAGTCACATTCAGGCAAGAATGAAGGAGACAAGAGACTTTTGAGTTCAAGGTCTAATTTGTACACGCCCACCCCTGTAGGCTTGAAAATTGGGGTAGTTTAACAAATGCAGACTACTTTATTCCACTGATCATTGTTATATTTGCCTTTTTGATCAATGTGTTGATTATTACATTGTGATAAAATCTGCTCTTTTTACTACAGAAGAAAATTTGAAGAAATTTTCTTGGTGATAGCTTCAAACATGCTTTATATAAGATCACAGCAATCCAGCAGAAAACTGGTTATGAAAACATACTAAGATAGTAAGAAGAGAGTATCATCACCAAATGCATGAAAAAGCTGCACAAGAAGCTTTCAGAGCTCTCTGTGAGAATATATGCATGCTCCCCTGAGGTGAATGAGTCTTATATCTTAGGACCAAGATTATTGGAGAATACTTCATTGACACCTTCTAAAAGCAAAATGTTGATTCTTTTTCTCTTCTAAGCTAATTCTAGTTCCAATCAAGAGTAGTTAATATGAAAGTTGATAGGCCTCTTAGTTAAATATGAAATTTCTAACAGCATACACCAAAATTATAGATGAATATAGTTCATTCCCTCTGTAAAATCAAGTGCTATAGTCTCTAATTGGGAAGAACTGGGGTCAATTTTAAAAGGAAACTCTGTCCATGGCTATAAGTATATTTCTAGCAAAAGGTATGGCAACTGGACTTCAGGTCATTGAAAATTACTAATCTCTTGGGAGGAAATTGGGTTAATTTAAAGTTTTATTGAAACTTTCAAACCTGTATGAATTTTTACTCTTAGAAAAACTCTAAGTTTTTTTTGTAATAAAAATTTGGATGACTGTATGTAAATATTTGAATAAATTACTAGGCATCATTTACAGCATGGAAGATAATAAATAAAATAATCATTTAGAGATTTGCACAAATACTATTTCCTTATTAAAACAAGTAAACCAAGAAGAACTTATAAGTAAATACCAAGACGCTTACATTTTCAAAAGTTTACTCGGGTTAATATGTTTAATTCTCATAATATTTAAAGTGACATATGTACGCATATCCATTTTCCATATTAAGAAATGGATAAGGGGATCAGAGAAATGGCTAAGTCTCAGTCAGTGGAGTGCTTACTACATAGACATGAGTTCTAAAATTCCATCTCTAGCAGTCATGTGAAAGCTAGGCATGGTACCAAACACCTATAATCCCAGTGTTGGGCAGGCAGAGACCAGAGAATGTCTAGAGTTCACTGGTCTGATAGTCTAGTTGAAGTGATGAAGTTAGGTTTGGGTGACAGACACTTCTTCAAAATAGATGGTAGACAGAGATTGAGGAACACACTTGATGTTAACCTGTCCCTTCTATATGTATACGCACATGTGCAAGCACACACACACACACACATACACACACACATTCAGCATGCAAACATAAAGACCGAACAAACAAAAATTAATAAAAATATTCAGTAATGTTTTAATAGTTTTCACATACTTCAGAGATTATTAATTATACACTTATATATTGTGGTAGGTTAGATATCTTAGGCATTGACCAATTTCCTTAAAAGGTAACAGTACTTGAAAGGGAAAAGTATATACATATGCATCCATACTGTTCATAATGCATGTTGCACAAACATATCACTTAAAATCTTACTTTGCATCTACACTGACCTCAGGCCCTGTGTTAATCTTGAAGAAGACATGACACCCTCACTTTTGGGAAATTATCTGGAGACTAGCCAGATTGTTCAGTAGTAAATCTGCTTGCACTGATCTACAGAAGTCAGGTTTTATTTGTTGGTGCACAAACACTTCAACTGCAGAATGGGAGGTAGAGACAGGAGAATTGCCTACAACAGTGGTGCTCGCCCTGGGGGTCACTGCCCCCTGAAGATCACATATCAGATATTTACATTATGATTTATCACAGTAGCAAAATTATAGTTATGAAGTAGCAACAAAATCATTTTATCGTTGGGGGTCACCACAACGTGAAGAGTTGCAGCATTAGGAAGGCTGAGATCCACTGATCTAGAAGCGTTTAGGCTAGCTAGCTTGGAGCACTTAACATAGCAGAAACAACAAAAGCATCCAGAACTCAACAAAGTTGGAGGAGAAAAGGACCTCTGACCTTTACCTGCACTTTGTGGAATGATAATGATAAAATTTAAAAATCAAAGAAACTAGAAACAGAATAGACATATGATGACAAGCTGTATGTGACACAACACAGGACTGTTGGTAGCAATGTATCAATTTCACAGAAGAAGAAACTAAACAAATAATATTCATCTTGCCCTTCACATCAAGACTTTGAGAATACATGTGTCCATGTATGTAGAGTCACTGTGGGATGACTTATAAGGCTAAGAGACAAAAGTTATGTTGTAGTTCGTTTCATTTCGCACATGTTCATAGATACTCTGCCCTCCTGACTATAAATTATTTTCTAATAAACTCATTAGTAATTCTCAATCATGAATAGAACTGACTACCCACCATATATAGTTGGAAGTGGATTTTAAAATTTCCCTTCCTTCCCTCCCTCCCTCCCTCCCTCCCTCCCTCTCTCTCTTCATCCATTCCTTCATCCCTTCTTCATTGTGACTTTCAAAGTCATTATACTCTGTTCCTAATGCTTCAGAGTCACCCTGGCCCTTGACTGTTTGCTCACCTGAGCACAGAACAGAGACAATGACATTTATGTTACTAATGCACTTTGCTTCCAGTAAGGTAAACTTTGGTTTGGTCTAGCTTCTTCTAGCTGAGGACAACACACAGTTTCCTGAATGAAAATTTAACCAAAAATAATTATCCAAATAAGATTTCTTTCATTTTTTATCCACAAGTATAGACACATACTAAACTAGAAGAGGAAGAAATTTCATAATTACCTCTTCCAGATGGGAACCAGGACTGACATGCAAGACCTAGCAAAGTATATATTGCTAATTTGCCTTGGCATGTACATTTAATTACTCTCAAATCTGGGCATATTAAGAAGATACTTCCCATCATGATGACTTATATAAACCGAGGAAACTGCAGGCTGTTATGCTGAGTTTGTGGAATCAAACTAATAGAAATATATAAGTATTTTGATAGAGATAAAGTCCTGAGAATTGTGTGTAAAACCTGAAAATATTAATTTGACTTTTTTGTTTCCCAAATTTCAAGCACTGAATTCTCTGTTCTGTTATTGTTTGTTTATTTGATAAAATTTTTTAGCCTGCATTCATCAGTATCTATTACTGACTTTTCTGGTGTGGGATTAAAAAATGACAATTCCAAAGTCAGTTTGTTTTATTAATAAGAACTAAATAATCACAAACCAATGGAATAATGCTGCTGATGATAAATGTTAGAATACATTGTCTTGGTTATATAGTAACTGATACAAGTTTATAAAGTACCTACCAACCATTTGTTATTTGAACTCATTTCTGGAGTAGATATGAACATATCTTGAATAAATATGTGGATAAGCAAAAGTAAGACAGAAACAGGTACTGAAGTGACAAGGCTCCTTCACTTGAATAAAAGCTACATTGTAAATTTGATGTTACAAGCTTGTAAATAAAGCATTTTTTAGTCAATAGTTCTAAATTTTGAATCAGAATTCATTATAAAGTCCAATAGAACTATACATTTGGTTTCTCAGTTAAATTTAATTAAACAGGATTTGATCTGTACTTAGAGATAAAAGCCAGCGATTTTGAACTCTATTTTTATCCAGCATATGCTTTTCTCTGCGGTTTCTATGCAGTCTATGGTTTAATTCTCATTAAAGCCCTATGAAGTACACTCAGGTATTTCCATGTTGCAGAAAGGAACAGGGGACTCTAGTGAGTTAAGTAATTTGTCTACTTCCTGTTAATAAGTGACAGGATGTGGATTGAAATAAAACTTGAGTGACTCTTGAACCAAATTCCAGCTCATATTGATCTAACGTGGTTTAACAATCCAAATGCCTGGAATAGAATCTCACTGTCTACTATTAGCTCTGAGACCTCAGGCAAACCAGTGAACTTCTTCAAACTTCAATGTTCTGATAGTGTACAATAAAACCAATACAATAATCTAAGCATTTTTCTTTTTTACTTAAAAAATTATTTACTTTTTACTAAGGTTACTATGAGGATTGAGGGGTTAATGTAGAAAAACTGCAGAGCACTCTCTAAAATGCCACTTTTTGCATCACTGTATCTTTAACAGTTTGCAAACTCCTAAGCCCTCTGTGTGGTCACAAAATGAATTAAATCAGAGATCTCATTAGAGAAAGAGTTTGGAAAGCCACTGAGGAAATCTTTTCTTCTAGTATCACTGAAGTTTTTGACAGGTTTCCCAGTGTGGCCAAGGACAAGTCCCAGACTACAAATTTGTGCTCCCTTTAACTTTTATATTGACACTCAGATACCATATAATTGCATTGGACATATGACATGTGAGCAACCAACAAAGCTTATATTCTCACTGTTTCCTGTCGATCCTTTTCTCTTCCTTCCTCACCCTCTCTACACACATGAGAACATATCTGCAAGCCAGGAAGAGAGCCCTCACCAGGCATAAGATCAGTTAGGACCTTGGTCCTGAATTTTTATGTCTCCCTAAGTGTAAGAAATAAAAGTTAAGCAAGTCTAAGGTATTTTGTTATGGCAGCCCAAGCAGATTAATATAACAAGTATCATGTTCACCCCTCATGTTGCCAATGTCGCCCAAAGAGCAGGGCCAACTAAGCCCTGCTCAGCTGCCAGCTGGGTAGCAATGCGGTTAGATAAATCACAGGAGAAGCTGACAAACTGGGGTTGTGTCCTGTGGAATGAAAGAATGTCCTAGGCAAGGTTAGCATGAGCAGTATTCAGTACAAAACAGTTGCAATTCATCAGGTTAGTATAAATATTTTCAGGGAAGCACTCATATTAGACAAGAAAAATGAAAATAGGTCAATGTAGGTGAAGTTCTACACCTGTCATTAACATGTTAAAAGATTTAAACAAAATCCATATAAAGAGTAAGAACAGAAAAATTTAGGCTAATAAAATTACAGCTGAACTAAATGAACAAACAAAAGAGTTTCTAAGTCAAATGTAAGTACCATGGTTCTCTCAGCATCTTTTGGCTTGCACTGAAGCTTGGTTCCTCCTGGGTTGGTCCACTGATGCTTCCTGAGATCAGTAGGAAACTAATTGAATCAGGTGCATATAAAGTATTCTTTCAGAACTGGCCTCTGCAATTTCTTTTTTCAGGGTGAATAGAAATCTTTTTTCTTGGGAGTTGTGTTTTCATTGATGAACATAACAGGTTTCGAATGCAAATGTATCTGCCTAGCAAAGTATATTGTAAATTCTCAGCGATTAATGTCAAAGTCTCTATATTTTCTTTCCCTCCCCCCACTAATCGTCTTTTATATGCTTCAAAGAGAACATTTGGCAAGTATTTATTGGACACAAGACACTACTTCAAGTACCGACAGTAAAAACTCCTAGTTGTCTTGCCAATCTCTTGGAAACCAAAAATATAAGTTAGCAAACTGTATCCCAGCTAAAACATATCTTCAGCTTTCTTTACAGTTAGTTGGGGCCACATGACTAGTTTCTGGCCAATGGACTTTGAATGGAAATGATTAGCTCCCAGGTCATGCCCTTATAAGGAACATACTTCCTATTTGAAATCTGGAATATAGAATGAGTGGTGAGTTGAAGTTGCAAAACAGAAATGAGGATCACAAATGCCTATGCAGAAAGTTGTAGCAGTCTGGAGCTCAATACACTGTCACATCATTCCTGAATTGCTGAGACAGATGAACATCTTGAGAAAGCCTCTGTATATTTGAGCTGTTTTCACAGTAACTAAACTGTATTTTACAAATTATTAATAAGGGACCACTGTCTGAGTTTTTCTAGTAAGTTTAATCATGGAGGTATGTATGACAGGAGTTCCTCACAACCATACACACAGCAAGTGGTGAGGACAAGAGTTTAAATAGGATCTTTTCTGCTATATCTTTCTTATACTAACAGAAAACTACTAATTTATAAGACATTAGAATTATGTCATTTTCTAATTCTCGATCTAGTCATCTCAGAGGACTATAAAATGGCTTTTGTGTTTCTGGATTAGAACCAAGACTACAAAACTTTCTTTAATTTTTTCTGGTAAAAAGCCAGACAGATACCAACACATCTAAAATGCATCCCTTATAAAATGCTCTGTTAAGGAAATTGGGAAGAAAATGTGCTTTTTCTGGACTGTGAAATGGTGGGTTAGTGGGGCCGCTCAGCTCAAAGGCAGAACAGAGGGTTTTCATGTGTACTGTGTTCTTTATTATTATCCTTAGGTTTCCCTTTAAGTCCTGAGCAGATGGCAAGGGAAAAACTAGACAAAGATTTACAACTGGAGCATCTACTCAAATGCATCCATTGGAGACAATGAATTAAAATGCACAGATTTACAATGTGTGTAAGTTCTGTATATCCGTCTATCAATTGATCTGTCTGTCTACCATCTATTCATATATGCATCCATCTATCCATTGACCCACTTATCTACTTTCTATCTATCAATCATCTATCAATCAATCAATCAATCAATCAATCAATATATCTATCTATCATCCATGTTTTGTTCTGTTTGTATTTTAGACAGGTCTCACTATGTAGCCTTGGTTGACACAAAACTTGGTATAGAAATTAGGTTGGCTTGGAACTCACAAGATATACCTGCTTCTGCCTCCTAAGTACTGGGATTAAAGACTGCCAAACCTGGCTAAAATAACTTATATTTTAAAGTTAAATTTTTAACTTTAAATTTTTAACATATTTTTAAATGTATAGGAAACATGAAGATAATGATGAGTTTTTATATACTAGTTTCATAGTTTTCTCTATTACCATTTTATATGACTGTGGTATGTTTGTTAACATTAAGAAACTAATTTGATAAAGTATTCCCCTTATTTTACTCAGGGGACAAGTCCTAAGAGTTACACTGGTTACACTATGGATAACATGGAAAGCTTTTGCATAATATTCTTTTCTGTTGTAACAGGTTTCTGACCCATACTTTATGGCCTGTCACAGAGGTTCGGATGCCCTCTCAGTCTCACTGCTGCTTAGGCCCAAATAATCACACAGACACTTGTATTATTTTTATGCTGGTTGACCTAGGGCCCAGTCATATAGTTTGCTAATCCTTTACCATTGAATTAACCCAGTATTCTTATCCTGTTTGGCCATGCATCTTGGTACCTTTTCTTAGAGCAGCATTCAGCTTCTTTCATCTGCGTTGTCTCCTGTCATCTCTGTGGCATCTGTGTCTGTTCTGAGATATTCCCAGCATTTTCTTAATCTGGTAACCCCGCCCACACTTCCTGTCTAACTTCAGCCAATCAGCATTTTTTAATAAACTAGTAGGCAGGACAATTATCTACAATACAACATAATCACACTACACTTTTCTTTATAACTAACCACTTGTCACGTGTTGTGGCTCTACCTTCTATAGTTTGATTGCAAAAGCAACAGTAGACACATTTTTCATCTTTAAAATTTCATGAGCGTGAAATGTACTTTTATTATAGATCTTAGCACATGACTTTAAAATGTTTACCTTATTAATTTAAGAATACTGTTCACTTAAAGGAAGAATTTATGCTTCTCATTGATGTATCTGGACTCCCAAGACTACCATTCCAGCATTTTGGGTCCATCGTTAAGAGCAGTAAGAATCACAGGTGAGTGCCCCAATCTACGGTTGATATGATAACTGAGATAGCTACTGAGTAACAGTAGCTGAGTGGCTTATACAGTGTGGAATTGAGAGCCAGAGGGATACTTTATTTACATCCTGGGTGCAAGGCTAGTATAGAGCCTGACAGCAGATATCATGCTACTTGGAAGGGTAGGCATTTAAAACTTGCAAATTGTTTATCTATTACATTTGCCATTTAACATTTTCAAACTACAGTTGAACAGAATTAAGCTATAATAGCAAAATTTAAGATGAAGTAGAGGTATTGAATTTATGATGTAAACGCACAACCATGTCCAACATTTTTATATTACAACATGACATTGCCATCTACAAACTTCTGCTTAAGAACCATGAAGTCAAGTCTCTCTCTCTCTCTCTCTCTCTCTCTCTCTCTCTCTCTCTCTCTCTCTCTCTCACACACACACACACACAAATTCCTCCAATGTTTTAAGTAATTTCTTGCTGTCTTTCATAGCTCTCCTAGCCACACGTAGCTGCATAGAACCAAATGCTACAAGTTGGACATACTCAATAGGACATATTGTTTTGACAAATGTATATGATATGAATTGGCTAAATTTAAATAAAGAAGTTAATATCAGTGATTTCTATTAAATGAACCTTACTCTTATCTCAGGCCTTGCTTGCTTCATTCCATTACTATCATTCCTGTCCAGTATTATTTACCTTGCTTTCTTAATTAGTTTCTACTTTGGGCAGTTCTCAGTTGTTCACCTTTTAAACTATGGTCTTACAAAGTTTGAAAAGTATCAGTTCAGTATTTTATAAATGTTCCTCAGTTTAGATTTGTCTAATACTTTTTCTCTGTAGGATTGGAGTTCTGACATTTTGAAAGGAGAACAGAGGGGTCTAGTGTCCTTTCCATAACCTGATAGAAAAGGGATATATGATAACAAAATGACTCATCACTGGTGATGGCAACCCTGTTCTCCAAGGATGCTTTATCCCATTTTCTGGAACTACATTTGGGCTTTGAATTTGCTTTGTGCTATTGGAATATGAACTAAAATTCATATAATGAATTTACTGGCCCTACCAGTTAGGTTTAAAATTAAATCCATTTTTGAGTTTTAGCACTAGTAACCTTCATTTCTGTAGGTCTGCATTAAAATACAGTCAATTTATTTAGAAATGCATATTAAGGGACATATGCACATAAATTTTTATCTCTACATACTTAAAATAATGATAGAATAATGTTAGCTGTAGCACCATAAAATTAATTCTTTAATTACTATAGTGTCTTGTTGTTTATATTCTATAGTGCTAGATCTTGTAAAATTTACTCATGACTATGCTGTGGTATCTGCAATGCTTCCTGGATAGAACTTACAAAAGAGAGCATATGGCCTTCTTTACAGTGTCCTTCAGTCTGCTGTTTGGCACAGAGAAGTAGTGACAGACATCTAAAGTTTCAAGGATCATATTTGGTTTATGGCCATTCTACCCTGAATGAACCCATCTTGTCTGACTGCAGAAACCTATAGTTCCTAATTGTTGGATTTAAAGGCATGCATCATCATACTAGGCTTTTTTCTTACAGTAACATGCTATAATGTCTTGCATATAATCTATAAAATCTATGTGAGATACTAGCAATCAGTATTGATACATAAATTGATACTCTACAACAAAGAAAAATATATAAATTCCAAATATAGATATGATATATATATATCCAGATACACAGCAAAATGAAAAGATATGCTCTCAGTTTGAATTCTCTCATTTCTCTTCATCATAAGCACTTAAAACTTCATAACTGGCATCAGTAACCCTTTAGCAGTGGAACCTCAGGACATACTGGCCCCACGTAACTAAAGACTTTTACTATTAGCTGAAGTGGAAAGCCATCAAATCATACATCAATCCACATATCCCTGTATCTCCTCAGTTACATATTCATCTTTATAGAGCAACTATTATACATCAAACAGCTCTCCATATGTCAGGACATAGTCTCAGACCAAAGCTTATACTAGACTTTACCTAGACTTACTTTAAAAACAAACAATAAAAAGGCAAATGCAGCAGAGTAAAGTCTCTTAATTCCAGCCTTAAAGAGAATGTGATTCAGATAATTCAATGTTTTGATGGGCTATACACAGTAGATTGTTTATTGGTACCACTAGTCTCTACCTACTAGTGGTAGGCTACTACTATTAGATGATCATCTAATAGTATTTTGGTGCAAACCAGAGTATCTTTAGATACCATCTAAGGACCCAGGGAGAAAGCATCTTTTTATGTCCTGTTCTCTTCTCTCATTTTTACTAGAGTTGACACATGAGAGTATATGGTACAAAAACTGAGTACCTAACAACAGGGCCTATAGATTGGCACAATTCTAGAGTAGGTAACTCCTCTACAGAGGCCTGAAAGTTGAGAAAAATCAGCAGATGAATTGGGTGTGTGTGTGTACATATATATGTATGTTTTATATGCATAGTTTAAGGTCCCCAAAAATGTGTATATACTGAATTTATAGTGAGCGAAACATGTTTAGTGTATTGAAGATGGTGAAGTACATGTGGAGGTAAGAATATGAGAAAAATATGAAATGGTATACAAGCTTACAGAGGAATGAAGTTGTTTATGAGAGACTGTGATTATAGAAGGGAAAAGTTTGGATGGGGTTCAGTTTTTGAGTCGCCCGAGAGACAGTCAGGTGTATCTGTCCAACAGTAAGTTGGGTTTTTGTTTCTGAAACAGCAGCATGACTCAGGCCATCTATATATAGAAGCCATATGTGTGGATGGAGTGACCTGGGGAAAGTGTAAAGCTTGGAAGAGGAGCACATGAATCTGACAGGGACAAATTGGGTAGGGGTGAGGGAAAATCAGCGTAATTCTGATGTCACAGAGGGCAAATGAGGTGAGTTTTATAAACACAGCATAAAGGTCAAGTAAGATGAGGAGAGAGACACGCCCACTGGAATTGGGAAGATGTCACAGATGTTGCTTATTGGTGTGTTCTGGGTAGCCACCAGCTTACAGTGGGGCTGCAGGACATGTGACAAGATCCAGGAAAGATGCTTCTAAGAAATTTTGCCAAAATTTTGAAGTAATAATGCTCAAGGTAGGATAATGATGGCATCAAAGTAACAGCTAAAAATCAGCATGAGTTCTGGCTTCTGGCTAATTGTGGACACAACCCTCAAGCTGTACTTGTGCCTGGTCCTCTGAGTCTCCTGAGTATTTATATAAACTTACCTCATGCAATTGCTGAATATAAGCATACTGGATTGCCTTTGCCTTTCACAGCAGACTGTGATTCAGAGAAACCTGGGGTACCTATTTACTTGTCTGTCGTATGCCTTGAGAACAAAGCACTAACATTAATACCTGAACCATTCTGAACTCACTTTATAGGGCTCCTTTTATAAACAGAATGATCCCAACAGTTTAAAAGCCAGAATTCATAAGAATAAGCCATTTTTTTTATCAAGGTCTAAAACTGTATTTCCATTAAGTACATTTATGAAGAGAAGGAGGTGTCAGTATGTGACTTAGCAGCCTTGGAAGAATTAGCTCTTGAGAGATGAAGGTTGAAAGGGATGCTGGAGACTTGTCCTTTCTTTTCTATTCTGTCCATTCAGTGAATTATGGGGAATGACCTCCCTGACAGCTTGTTCCTCCCCCTGACTCCGCGGCTACTGCCTTCACCTTTGGCTTCTCTCTCCTGTGCCCAAGGAATAGACTTAACAGGGTTCCTTGTCTCTAAATGTCACCATCAAGCCTTTGGCAGATGATGTTTCTACAATACATATGTACAAAAATTAAAAATACCACTCAGAATGCTGTTGTGGCTTCTCATAAGATCCAGTCTCCTTGTGCGAAGTAAAGGTTTTTCTGTGTGTCCAGTCAGCCACTGAATTCATTAATTCATGCTTAGGAGCCACTTTGAGGTCCTGGAGCCTTTTGCTGACTCTCCCTGAGTCTGTTCTTCCACTTAAGAAAGCAGATCCAATCCTGATTCGAGCATCTCCCTTTTAACGTCTCTGTAGATTTTCTCTTCCTCAACTAAGCTCAAGGAATTATCTACGCTCTTTTTTTTGTTATCCTGAATGTTTCTCCCACAGATAACTGTATAGGTTTTAAACATAATTTTCATTTTTTAATAGTTTTTACAGATGTTTATTCTATCAAACTTTCAGCTCCTTGAAGATGGGGGCTGCATTTTCAATTTTTGTGCCTCAGCATAAAAGTAAATAAATAAATAAATAATGTGTCAGGATAAAGTAAGAGCATGGCATTTCACATGGCCACTGCATATTGTGAACTCAGCCAATAGCTACTGAGTGAATTCAGTCTAAGGCTGTATTGCTCATACTGAGGAAATGAGGCTCTGCTGTCTGACTTGATTCATAATGCTAAACTCAGCCATCACCAGAGAGAGAAAGAGGAGAGGAGGGGCACGTGAGGGGGCTGTGCACACACATGGGCAAATGAGTAGATGCCAGGGGCAAACTTTGCAGCTTGTTCCTCAGAAGCCATCAAATTTTATTTGCTTATTTATTCAGAGACAAGTCTTTCACTCATTTGGAAATCACCAAGTAGACAAGGCTGAGCAGCCAGAGCCCCAGGAATTTCCTGGCTCTGTCTTTTCAATGCTGCAATTACAACCATGAACTATTCTGCCTTCTTTTCACATGAGTGCTGTGGATTGAACTAGGTTTCTCAAGCTGGCAAAACATGTGCTTTATCAATGGCTTCCTTCCTCTCTCCACACCACCACATCTATTGGAAAGTAAGGTACTCAAGGCATAGCCATAGACATCATGGATTTGTTTTAGAAAAGATTCAAGATTACAAATTTAAGTAAATACTTGATGAGAAAGTGGAACTTGGTTCTTTTTCAAAGTGGCAGATTATTTTATAGATTCTTAATTTCCTTCCTAGTCTTCATCCCTGTTTACCTGGCTGACCATATTAGTTAACTTTTCTTATGTATTTTCAAAAGAATTAAAATCTCAGAAATATAAGCCAAAGTCAAATCAACACATTATCACATTCCTGTTGGCATAAAAAAGACCCTGGTACACACATGTCACAATCATATGCTGGCAAAAACACTCTAAATACATGAAGAAACGTAACAATTTGTTTTTTAAAAAGAAAATAATGAATGCCAGAACTTTCCTGGAATTATGTAATCAAGTTGATTTATAAGAGTAGACTATCTCTGTATTAGGTCATATGAATCTACCCTATTAAGCATATCTATTAATAAGGATAAACAATGTCTAGCTAGTCTTTCATATTCATATAAAAAATTAAAATAGACAACTGATAAACATGCTTTATTTGTATGTGACTTCAGATTGTTAGAGGCTCCAAAGAGCCCATGAAGGCTCTACACCAAAGCTACATGCTGAGATCCTGTTAGATGTATGCCTATTTATGTTTAGGCAAGAGAAACAAAAACCAACTCCACCAAAGATCTGAAGCTTTGAAGTGTAAGTTTAACATGTATATGTTCTTCAGATGGCATCTACCAGCACCCCAAAAGAACAGGAAGAAAAGACTAAAGTCTTCCTCTCACTCCAGGGTTCTTTCAGGTCTTTATCTCAAAAGTGCATGAAGGACACTAACAAATTTCCAACTTCTCTTTCTCTATAATAACAAGCCTAGCCCATTTCTAAATCTACGAAGTAGAGCAAGTTTCAGCCTTTTTAGAGTTTTCCAAATGATGAATCAGTCTCTTCTGTTCTGTACGAGTCAAGGGCACTTGCCTATGACTTGTGAACTCCTGAGGCGAGAGTCTGCCAACGCCTGTTTCTAACTTCCATAAGAAAGATAAGGTTTTCTCTGAAGCATCAAAATGCATGATACACAGATGTCTTGGCTGTTGGGGCAGACTTTTATTGTAAACAGGATAGTGAATGAAAAGGTTTATTTCTTTCTTATCTCTACACTGAATATCTTTCCAGTCATGACCTAGTCCTCTATACATATACCATGCCAGCAGGAATGTAGAAGACAGTCTTTAACTTCAGTCATGCTTACCTACCATAATGGCTAAAACTATTTTACAACTTAGTCTTTCTCTTGGGAAAGAGCCCAGGGCCACAGAAACCATTCATTCATCACCTGTCACAACTCAGTGATCCTCTAAGAAGACATACTGGGCTAGGAAAATTGGTTTAATAGCCCCGAGGTCAGCTTGCCTAGTGTCTGAAGACTTTCCTTTACCACCCTCAAGTATTATAACACACTGTCTTCTGCATGGACTCTGTTCCTCACACACTATTAACAATGATGACTCTGGAAAAAAAACATAATATCAAGGAATAGTAGGGCCAAGTTTGAGAAGTGTACCACAGAAGGAAAAATGTTACAATAAGACAGTAACAAGCAATCTAGGTCAGCCCTCTGAAGACTTGCACATTAGCCTTCATCTCAGCATTTCAGAAACAGATGCTTGGGACCATTCTCCCATCACATATAAACCATAGATGTATCCCATAAGGAAAAGAGAATAAAGGAATCCAGGAAAGGAAACCATCACCTCTCCCAACTGGGTCCTTTGGGAAGCAGGTGCATTTGATTCATACCTTTTCCTTATCCTTTGGAAAGATACATCTTACTTGAGGGTCTTGGAGTTTAGACATAAGCAACATTCTTACTACACCCAACTAGTACCATGCTCAAAAGAAGTAATATCCATGAGACACAGTCACTTTACACTCTAGATGATGAGCAGACTGTTGAAACTGTCCACTTTTATGAGAACAGCCTCAGGGAAAACTGTGAAGCAGGCCAAGCTGAGATGAGATATGCCACTGTGGTGTGACTGTTCATTGCCCGCTTGGACCTACTGTTGATCTCCCAGTTTTCCTTTTTCAGGAAAAAATCTAATTATAGGTACATATTCAGCTCAGTGCTCATTAAACTGTCATCGCAAAGACAAGAATTACACAGGGAAATTTTAGCACACTGTAGTGAGAAGTATATGTTTATAGGGGTTTAATGGCCCTATTGTTTGACAGTGTAACTTTGTGTATGTGCAGCCTTGGCGACATCTAACCTCTGATCTCTCCTGGCATGCCTTATGAGGGGGCAGTTGCTACAAACATCAGATGATGCTTATTTTAAAGGCTTATGAAAACCTAGGGGTTGCAGATCCCAAAGCGAGACCACTATGGAAGGAATGCGTGTCTCAAACTTCCAGGGAACAAGGCATCGCTCTTATGGCTCAGGATTTGCGTCTGTCACATGGGGATTGTGCTAAGACTTCATTTCACATCATCATAGGAGAGAGCGTGTATGTGGAATGTAAGCCAAATGCCTGGCAATGGGTCCTTTCACAATACTTTCCTACCCATTTACCCCTGACTGGAGTTTCTATCTGTTTCCTATCTGCAATATAGTAGTGTTCAATAAATAGAAAATTTCTTTTTTTTAAAGTTCACTGTCTACTCCCCATCTGAGAATTTTACACAGTAACACTCTATGCATAGTATCTACTTCAGTTTTCCACTTAAATGTTTTGTTCGACTCACACTGGCTCACAATGACTGATGGCAGAAGCAGGTCTATAAATAAGGTTAAATGAGACCTTAGAGATTTTCTAATTACTAACTACTTATTACAAGATAAAGTGTCTCAGTTCCAGAATGGCTCATTCCCTCCAACCCCCTACAAAAAAGCCACCCATGTCTATATATTAATTGTGTCTGTGCATACATATATACTAGCATCCATATATGTATAATCAAACTCCTAGAAAGCTTCATTATAATCATAGATAATCCATCTCACTGTCCCTTTTTGTATTATTTGCAGAATATGGTTTTGAAATAAAAATTTCTTTTCACTTTCTTAGTGGTCCTCATACCAACCAAAAATACTTTTATTAGGACATGTATCTCTTTGGGTGGGATTTGTTCTTTATTGAATAGAAAACATAGAGGTAAGGATGAGAAAGCTACAACTCAGCAGACAGAGAGAAACCAGTGGGAGGGCAGTGCTTTCGTGAATGGCTGTGTACTTGTTAATTATTTCTAGAAAGTTACATTTTGCTAATGAAATGGCACCCGGTCTTCTTTGGAGCAGACCTTCAAAGTGTGCTGCCAAAAGTGACCTCCATTCCTGGTAAGGCTGCAAGGTGAGGAGGTGTGAATGACAGCCCCCTGGTACTGCTCACATGGCACTCTTCTTCCCTGCCTGTTTTCCATCGTGGTTCACAAATGCTCTTCTCTCTTGGATTCACATGATGGGATGTGTTGACCTGTCCTCACTGAAGATAAACTAAGGTAGATCCTCTCAGAGATTTATCCGGAGTCAGTAGTTTAGGCTAAACTCTGTCTGCCTCCAAGAATCACGCCATCACATCATTGGGATTCCAGGGCCTTTCACACCCAGTGACCACTCCAAGTATCATTTCAGTTTTCATTTTCTCAGTGGAAAATAGTCTCAGACTCTGTTCTGTGATCCAAAGTGCTAAAATGGAGTGCTGTCCACAGCAATCGGACAGGTATCTTGTGATTTTAAGCTAGACTTTTCAAAAAATCACACGGTGGAAACATGCACACAGTTGCTTCACAAAGGATGAAAGAGGTTCAAATTACTTTAAAAGTAAGGCAGATCTGAGTACTACCAGACGCCCTTTACCATCTTCTAGACAGCATATGAACCAAGGCAGTGAAGCAGTAAAGACCTCACGGCACACTTTTCCTCTGCTTGTTCACACAAGCAAACATGTCTGCCTGAAGAAGATGTACAAATAAGCTGTAGAAGTTCCCTGGTAGAATTTTGTGGGTCAGTTATGTATACAATCATGTCATCTGTAAATAGAGATAGTTTGACCTCTTCCTTTCCAATTTGTATCCCTTTAATCTCCTTTTGTTCTCTTATTGCTTTAGCTAAAACTTTGGGAACTATGTTGGATAAGGGGATAGAGGACAGCCTTGTCTAGTTCCTGATTTTAGTGGGATTGCTCTGAGTTTTTCTGCATTTAGTTTGATGTTGGCCATCGGCTTTTTGTAAATCACCTTTATTATATTTAGGTATTTTCCCTGTATTCCTGCTCTCTACAGGACTTTTATCATGAATGCACGTTGGATTTTGTCGAAGGCTTTTTCAGCATCTAGGGAAATGATCATGTGGTTTTTTTCTTTCAATTTGTTTATATGATGGATGACATTTATAGTTTTCCGTATGTTGAACCTTCCCTGCATTTCTGGGATGAAGCCTACTTGATTGTGGTGGATGATATTTTTTATATGTTGTTGTATAAGGTTTGCCAGAATTTTGTTGAGATTTTTTTGCATTAATGTTCATGAGGGAAATTGGTCTGTAGTTCTTTTTCTTTGTTGCGTCTTTGCGTGGCTTGGGTATCAGGGTTATTGTGGCCTCATAAAAAGAGTTTGTCAATGTTCCTTTGGTTCCTACTATATGGAACAGTTTGAGGAGTATTGGGATTAGCTCTTCTTTGAATGTCTGGTAGAACTCTGCATTGAAACCATCTGGGCCTGGACTTTTTTCATTTTGGAGACTTTTAATGACAGCTTCAATTTCCTTTGTTGTTATAGGTCTGTTTAGGTAACTGGATGGTAGTGTGTAGAAAAATGAAAATAGATCTAAACCTATCACCTTGTACAAAACTTAAATCCAAGTGGATCAAAGACCTCAACATAAACACAGCTACACTGACCTCGATAATAAAGAAAGTGGGAAAAACCCTCCAACCCATTGGCACAGGTGACTACTTCCTAAATATAACACCAGTAGCACAGACATTAAGAACAACAATCAATAAGTGGGATCTCCTGTAACTGAGAAGCTTCTGTAAAGCCAAGGATACAGTCAATAAGACAAAACAATAGCCTACAGCATGGGAAAAGATTTTTACCAGCTCTACAAGTGACAGAGGATTGATCTCTAAAATATATAAAGAATTCAAAAAACTAGAACCTCAAACCCTTAAAAACCTAATTAAAAATGGGGTTCAGAATTAAAAAGGGACTTTTCAGGAGAAGAATTACAAATGGCTGAAAGGCACATGAAAAAGTATTCAACATCTTTAGCCATCAGAGAAATGCAAATCAAAACAACTTTGAGATACCACCTTACACCTGTCAGAATGGCTAAGATTAAAAACACAGATGACAGCCTATGCTGGAGAGAATGCAGAACAAGGGGAACACTCCTCCATTGTTGGTGGGAGTGTAAACTTGCTATCTAAAAACTCACCAGTTTTTTTTTCTGAATCTTCATTTTATCAAAACAAATTTATAATGTATGTCCTTATGATTTTCTGGAATTTTATTCATATCTGTTATAATGTTTGCCTTTCAATTTCTAGTTTCATTGAAGTAGGTCTTCCCTTTTTTATGTTTAATTTGGTTAAGAATTTGCCAATTGTGTTTAATCCTTAAATAAATAAATAAAAGATGTACGAATAAATATCTGCCATTTTTATTAACTCACAACAATAGCAATGGCCTCTATCTCTAACTTAAGTGTCCGTGAAAGGATGGCTTCAATATGCCATTCAGTCAACTCTGCACAAAACCCTTCAGGTGGCTCTCAGTATACTAATTGTCAAACTGAAAATAAAAGTCTGGCATTGTGATTAACACCTATCATCTCTGCACTAGCAGCAAATTCCACTCTAAAAAAGTGCCGATATGTAGAAACTGGGAAACTGAGCACTGGAGAAGAATACAGTGGAATATCTTTGAGTAATATGTGTCTTCCTTCTCTGCTCCTGTCTCCGTCTCTGTCTCTGTGTATGTGTGTTAAGCATGACTATTTGCATGTGTGGAGGCACACTTCCATCCAGGTGTACATGCATATGATGGTCTGAGGTTGACAGGAATCATCCTTGTATAGTCTTCCACTTTATTCCTTAAGGCAGGTCCCTTAATCAAACCCAGAGCTTGCCAACACTGGTGAGTCTGACTAGCCGGCTTTCTTGGAATCCCTTATCAGCCTTCTCACACTGGAATTATTATCAGGCGGTCTTGCTGACGCAGCATATAGTTGTGTTCTGTCCATTTGAACTCCAGTCCTTACCGTTTTGCAGTGATCACTTCACCACAAAGCCATCTTCCAAGCTCAGGAAACCAATTCTGACAGTAACAGATATTCTACAAGAACTCTTTTGCAATCTTATTCTATGATTTCATGGTCCCAATGGAGTTACTGCATTATTTAATTATTAACAGAACAAAACCCCATCAACCTGAAGTGTGTTAGTGCCACTTGAAAGATGTATTTCTGAACGGCTTACCCAAGAGCCTAGGCAATCCAAAGGATCAAATATTTGGTTGCTTTTTGTCTTCCTTTATAGCAGCAGACCTTAAGGGCTTCTTAATCCCTTGCTCAACCTTCTATAAAGTATCTTACTAGTGAGTGTTGTGACTGCTAATGTGAGATTTCTGTGGGCTCTGTGTATTAAATGCATAACATAAAGGAACTGTCAGGAGAGGAAACAAAGGAAATAACTGCTTTATGATTCAATTAAATTTCCCCAAATATTAATACTGCTTTCAAATATGATAAACATGAATTACTAGCTATCATTGAAAATGAAAATCTGGTTTGAGGTAAGAAACATAAAAAAACCTAGAATAAACACTGAAACATAACAGAAAATAGCCTTCAGAAATTATAAATGAAAAAGAAAATTACAGTATCAGAAAAGGAGTCTACTCTATTGATTTTTGCTGTGCTCACTGAGTATTCAAATATTTTCTATTTAGATATTTTTCTTTACTAATTATCACTAGCAATAATGGTATCATTAAAATTATTGCTATGGGCAACTAAGTTATCCTGAGTGCAGAAGAAATAGTTTTCCTCAAGGATGAGTTCCCAAATTACCAATGCCCACAGTCAGCCCTGAAATCATACACATACAAGAAAATTTATACAGATTGAGTAGACTACACACACACACACACACACACACACACACACACACACACACACACATCTATCTATATGAAGCAATAATTAAGAAATAAAGGTCACCGATTTTAAAGAAAGCAAGGTGTAGTGGTTCATGGGAAGGACTGGGCAGAAGATTGTGAGGACTCTAATGTAATTATAGTATTCATAGTGCACCATGTAATTATATAATATAATTTCAAAATATAAAAATATTTTAAAAACTTGAATACATTTTAACATGAAGCAATTTGCTGACAAATAGTGAATATATAAGTGCTAAAAAGTTATTTTTGAAAAAGTCTCCCTTGAATATGTATTATCAAATTTCCATATAGGTTTCTAAATGGTAAGAACTCTCATTTGCAAACCTTCTCTAAAATTACTGATGGAAAATAAACTCTCATTTATTGTAAATCTACAAGAATTCTGAGTCATTTAACTTTTATACATGCAAATACAAATGACTGTTTAAATACTTGAAAGCATTCTCAATAGATAAACTAGCTCTCAAGAGTTGCTAGAAACTCATGTCAAGCAGGCAATTTTCTCCGTGTGATTATTAATGAGAAGATCTGGATTCTACAAACACATCAACTACTACTGACATTTTCAGAGACTGTTCTCATACTTTACACTATCATTTAACCCATCTTTGTCATAAGTCGGGTGACTAGGAAATTTATCATCCAAACCAGGATAGTTCAGTGACCCACGGGTGGGGGGGAGGGCTGTCAGTAGACATAGTACCTTACATGGCCACCGTAGTAAGAGCTATTCTCTGATCACTCTGCTACTGTCCAGTTAGAAGGGTGAACATGCATCACCTTCTCCAATTTCAAGGTACATAAATACTGGCAGGAAGGGGGGGAGGTTTGGGGAAGTGAATACACTTATTTCCTTCATCTTCATCAAATAAGAACAAGCACTGAGGCAGAGATGACCCAAGAAACTAAGGTCAACTACTAAGGAAGAGGAGAAGTTACAAAGAAAAGAACGTTCAACATCAGTCTCCTGATTATTTGCTTTAAGTCTGCTTTTCCTTCCCTTCCAGCCAGTAGTTAACTAGTACAGATTAATAGCTGGTTGAGATTAGTTGTTTTCTATAGCAATTAAGCAACTTTCATTTCAATTTCATTGGCACTCATGAGAGTAAGTCCACATAAGCCTTAAGATGAGAGGCGGTTCATTCCACCAGGTTCTGCTAATGAATAATACTCCAAGTAACTAATGAATAATATTCCAAGTAACTCCAAAGGATTCAGTATTCTCAAATGGCAGCAATGCTAAACTAACCATTGTCACGTCATCCCCATACATATCATAATACCTAC
This sequence comes from Sigmodon hispidus, assembly GCA_004025045.1. Classification (NCBI taxonomy): domain Eukaryota; kingdom Metazoa; phylum Chordata; class Mammalia; order Rodentia; family Cricetidae; genus Sigmodon; species Sigmodon hispidus. The sequence continues at coordinate 89,680 of PVIH01000212.1, forward strand.
TGTTTGTGAAAGCCAGGAAGAGACTCTCCACCACTATTGATTTCTAGTCTTCTTTGCAACAACCTATATCCAAACCCCAGTTCTGGGTCTAAGTCACAGAAAATAACATCCAAACATATGACTTTAGCCAGCAAATGGCAGTTGGCCTAAGGCTGACTCAGTTACTAAATCTGCCCTCCCTGCTGTAAGCCCATTGTAAGCTGGGGTTATTTTTGACATTAGGATTTTTGAACCTAGTTCAGATAATGAGGTGGCTCATTGCTAAAATATGCTCATGAGCAGGACAACAATATGTTACCCAACCATGACACAAAGTCATTGTCTAAGATGATGGAGGCAAATTCTAGCTTCAAATTAGAAATGACTGGAAGAGTTTAAAGATCTATGACAATATGATGAAGCAAATTGTACAGGGGCATGAAACAAATGTCAGTAGAAAGATAAAAGTTGTATTATCTCCTTTTAGGTCACCTAATAGAAAAATTAAATTGAAAAAAAAACAAAAACATTATTTTTTTTCAATGCAGCTCAAAGTTTAGGAACATTAAAAAAATTATCTTTATGTATTTGATCTTTTTATTGTTACTTCCTCCAAATGGCTTTGCTAATGAAATGTTTCTTATGGTCTGGTTAATTTAAATCATTTGGGCTCTGTTGGGGCAGGCAGGGAGGCTGCTGTGAATTCACCAAATCTACTGACCTTGTGATATTCCTTTTGCTATGCTTGAAAGCTACATGTTCTACACGTGCTGGCTGTCTGGCACTAGGTAGACTTTAAAATCACACCAATTAAGAAAAGCATTATTTCACATGGGTCAAAGTGGGGTGCAAGGCCATGGTTGGGGTATAGAAGGTTTTATTAGCAATGAAGGAAGGTGATACTTCCCAGTGGAAACAGCAGCTGCTAGCAGTCCAGGTCTGTGAAAGAGTTTCAGGAAACTAAAAGCTTCTAATTTTTTTTTAAGAAAACTTAACTATCTTGCAAGGCATTTAATATGTTCTAATAAATTCCTTCTTGAGTTAGTAATATAGATTTGTTCTCTGCAGCTGAACTCTGACCAGCATAATATCCTTAAAACCAGTGTACCATGTCTTTCTCTATACCACTAACCATGTGCCAAATAATGACAGAGAGATTTCTTATTTATTATGAAAGGTTGCTGATTAGGTTAGGCTTATTCCACTAGCTCCTATAACTTAAATTAACCCATTTATATTAATATACATTCTATCACATGGCATTACCTCTCTTCATTCTTGTATCTCCTGCTTCTTCCCTGTGATCCTTTGAGTATCCCATGTACCTAGATTCCTCTTCCTGTTCCTTTCTTTCCCCTGGAAATCCCACCTATACCTCCTGCCTAGCTATTGGCAGCTCAACTTTTTATTAAACCAAAAAAAAAAAAAACAACCACAGCAATACATTTTCACATAGTGTACACATACCCACAGCAAACTAGAATACAAAATTATGTGCTCCCTTATTAAAATGTATAGTAGGGAGTGTAAATTTTTTCTAAGAGTAGTCTCATCCACACTGTTCTATGACTTATCTTTCTCTAGTACTTTAGGAAATTGTAAATGCATCAGCTCAGCATCCCATTCTATGTTTTTCCTCCCCATGCCTCCTTCTGTTGGTCTGAAAGACAGAAAATGAGTAGGTTTGTATGTTCTGGAGCATTGACTTGGCTACTCTCACATACTGCATCCTGTGGTCTCAGATACCCAAATAATTTAAACATAGGTCATACCATTTTCTGCTACTTGCAGTTTTAATTATCTTTTGGTGTAACAAAAGCTAGAGTGTGAAAACAGAATTTCCCCCCTGTTCTTCTTCTTTAAAGTGGTCTTGTAGATTTGAGTTGATCTTTAGTGTTTTTATGCATGGTAGTGACATCATAGAATTATACATAATGTTATAAGAAAGATATAGGACATTCCATATTGCCATGTTCTATGCTGGCTCTAAAGGTACATGAAATATATACTTCAGGGTGATTGTAATCCACACCGAGATAGACATATAATGGTAGATGTAGGTAGTATCTAGGTACAGAACATGAACTTATAACTTAATAGATACCATATTGAAAAAAAGCATTTAAAGAACTAGCTTTGAGGAAAAGCATCTGCTCAGGGTCTTCAAAGCAGGTAAACACAAGGATCTCAAAGAACCATTTGATCTCTCTCTTAAATCTACTAAATACACATTCTGCTGATCAATATCTGTACTAGATAGCTACATGACCAATTACCAAAATGTGGTTTTCAACATTCAAATAATCTTGTAGTTGAAGAGATAACAAGCCTGAGTGAAATTAGTTGATTTTGTGTTGATGCTCTCCCAGGACCAAGACAAGGAGTTGAATAGGTTGGACTCTAATACAGTAGCCCCGACTCTTCCTCTTTCTTTTTTTAAATTTATTTTCCTTATTATTATTATGAACATAGAAGTCACACTTTCTATCCTTGTATATCCTTATTCAAGGTCCTTTCCCCCTCCCAACACATCAGTTCATTCTCTCTTCTCCACAACTCCCCATCCCCCCCTTCCCGGGCAGGCAGCAGGCAGTCCCAAGGTTCCACTGTCCCAATATTGCTTAGTTCAGTCTCCACTCCTGGCAGATCCAGTTTTCTCCCGCAACCTCAAGACTGAGTCAGGTGTTCCTCTAGGGGGAGTGGGATCCAAGGAGTCAATCCAAGATGTTTTTGATCCCAAGCTGTTCAGTGGTTCCCACTCTTTCTCTTTCAAGAACAGTAGCCTGGGTTTTGTTGGCACCTGCTCTACTACCCCGTCTGCCTGGAAGGAAAATCTTGGTGTCTAACAGCCCCCTTTTTCCTTTTGACTTTTTCATTCCCTGCAGTCCAAGCAGGCAGTATCCTTGATGGATTTTCCTCAAGAATTTTGTGAATCTCCTTGGAAAGCACAGTGATGCTTGACAGTGCAGAGAGTTTGCATCCAAGTATGGTTCTGAGGGAAGCCTTCTCTGTCTTTAGCTCTGGTAGAGTTGTCTAAAGGCCAAATTTCCAAATTAGAATGAGATAACCTCTAATTTAAGCAGAAAGATCTTTGAGACACACCTTTAGTCCCTTATGATAAAACGCCTTTGAGCTTTAAAAACTTTTAAATTTCAGCAGCTTCACAGCCACCTCCTATATACCTTTTCTTCCCATGCCATAATTTCATCAGCAGATTCTTATTTCTGAACATCTTGTCATTTGAATAAGCTGAGACTTACCTAAACAACCAAGCCCTAGTTCTTTTTTTGTTTAATAGTTTACTATGAATCTCTTCTCATTCACATTTCACTTAAAACAGTAACAGAAACAGAACACACTTTGTTTGGATATTTCCGTCACTAGATTCAAAATTCCTTCTAAATTCTGCCTTCCATGTCGCCAACAGGAGGCTTGGGCCAATGTGTAACAACGATCTGCATACTTTCAGTTCCCAGTGACAAGAATGAGCCCCCAAAATGTTCATATTTTTATTTTTACTGAGTCTGTTAAAATAAACTCAGGTTTCTTGACTGTGTTTCTCAAGGTCATACCAGATTTTATTTAAATCCTAGTTCCCAAACTCATCCTAGACTAAGTTTTATTATGGCAGCACCCTACCCAGTCTGTCACTTGAGCAAAGTGTTCCTGCCAGTAGTACTTAACAACCATAATTAAAAATTTTTATGGTTGGTTTAGTGTCATGTATTAAAATGTCCAGTAACACTTTTAAACAGTCAGTCATACCCAAATTAATGAAGTAGACACTGCTTTGATGATTTTTACAATTTTTAGCCTGATATGTCTGAAAATGCCAAATGTATCATGTTGTACAGTTATCTCCACAAACTCATGAAATGATGTTGCCATCAGACCTTCTATTCACTTTCCCTGTGGTCACCACATAGATGGTTACCACACAATTTATGCACAGAGACTGTGCTAATTACTATTAAGAATACTATTGCCACCATCACTAGGCTATGCTCACTGAATTGCTATTGACAGCTGGGGAGCCTCCATGGGGCAGAACTAGGTCCTTTCAACGTGGGCAACAATTGTGTGGCTTGAGAAATTGGTGAAACCACTGGAAGTGGGACCGGGACATATCCCTAGTGCATGAACTGGCTTTTTGGAGCCCATTCCCTTTGGAGAAATTATGGGCTGATGCTCTTGTACACTGGTATGTAAAATGGAAAAAAAAACCTTTAGAATTAAAAAAACAATACTATTGATAAAATCATTTCCTACTACCACCTATATGTATATTTTAATGTAACCTGAATATTGTCAAGAGACCAAAATACAGTATCTGTTATAGTCACAGAAATAAAATAGACTAGGTAATATTATTGCTTGCTCCATAGGCTCCCCACCTTGACTTTAATTTCAAGTTCTAAGTTGAAGTTACCAAGGACAAAAATTCACCACACACAAATTGCTCCAAAGAGATGAATTCAATTGCTATCAATGTGATGAAACAGAAATCTTCACTAGAATTCAAGATCTGAAAAAGTAAGAATCCTGTGTTCAAAAAAAAAAAAAAATTCAAGTTAGCAAAAAAAACCACCAATAGTTGCCATGGTAACTGCCATATATTCTGTTGCAAACTGGGATGTGGTTAGTAAAATCTTAATTAGGTTTTTGAGAATGAAGGCATGGTTAATAAATTCAAAGTTTAGAGAACTAACAAAATATTTAGGAAATTTAAAACAATTTCAGGAAAAAGATATAAAAATACAGCCAAACTTACAATTCATTCCAAGTACCTTCTGCCTTCTCTGCAGTTGATGGGGCTGTTATTCATGTGCTTTTTATATGTACCCTGGTCCACAATGAGAGAGAGTGGTATGAGGGCTAACCCTGAGTACCAGCTTCATAGGATTCAGAATCACCTAGGAGATACACTTCTGGATTGTGTGTTTATGAGGGCTTTTCCAAAGAGGTAAAAAGGTCCACCCTGAATGTGGCAGCACCATTTCACAGGCTGATACCAGAGACTGAGCAAAAATGAGAAACCCAGCTGAACTCCAGCATGTGTCTCTCTCTATCTACTTAATTGTGGAGAAAATGCGACCATCTATTTGACATTCCTGTTGCTCCAGTAAAGCTGCTCTAGCCAGCAGGTCTTTTCTTCCATGATAGACGGAGTCACAACAATCCCTTTCTCAAATTTATTTCTGTTAGACATTTTGACACAGCAATGAGAAATGTACCCAACTCCTGTGGAGTGTGCACTGTTCTTCCATGATTAATGCTTATAGCTACTGCCATTACCCCTCATGACCAGGTTTAAATGTCTATATTTAGACTTACACTTTATAACATGTGAGACACTTTTATCTATGTGTAAAAACATAGTAGATATGAATATATCAGAGATGAAGTCATATACCACAGCCCAAATCTACAACAGTCTATGTGATTAACCTAAAGTATACACATGTAGGTAATAGGGTATACATACATGATGTAACAAAATAATGGGTCTCATAGCACATTATCACAGTTCTGAACCTAGATTCTGAAAATACCATCAAGCTATGATAAATAAAATTAATTCCAACATAGCAACAAATATCAAAAATTCAGGAAGCTTCCAATATCTAGAATGTTTGATGTTCTGAAATATTAGGATTACTGTTACTGTTAATCTTCTGAAAACAAAGGTATTGATTTTCAAAGTTAAGAGATTTCATTTTGAAAGAGATTTTGTAGTTATTATTTTTCTATTTTTGTGTCATTTTTAATGAACAGAAGAAACAAAAATTATATTGTGATGCTTTGATATTCGTATGTCGTATATATTCTTTGGATCAAGTTCTTCTTGAACATTTACTATTTATTCATAGTAAAATTGCTCCATACTCTTAATCTGAGCTTTTGGAAATGTACAGTCCATCATCATTATTTACAGACCTCCTGTTGCACAGTAGCATGCCACTATTTCTTGCTCCTGTCTAACCCGTCATTATTTTAGTAAACACTGAGATATTTGCTCTAAGAAAGAGACTTTTATAGTAAAAGCTTTAGATATTTACAATGAAGAAAATGATTCCTAACTGAAGATATTGTGAAGAATTTTGTATGGAGAATAATGGCTGAAAAGTCTACATGTAAGAAAAACACATTATTTGACACAGGTTGAAAGTAATTGAGTAAAAAATGTGTTTGAATAACTGTATTATTAAACAGTGTGCGTTTGTATCTTAACAGATCACACTTCTGAAGAAATGGGTAAGTAGATATTTTCTAAGGGACAGATGGTATGTGAATTCATCAACAGATGGAATTACTGTTATACTTGTATTCTCTATACCATCTCTTCATGATCTACTTAACTAGTACACTTGGTTTTGGCTCAACCAATATACACTTTCCAGTTTTCAAAAGGAATGATTTGCTCACATGCTGACTGAATTGCCAAATCAGAAGATCAGACCCAAATATTCTAATGCCCTAACCCACTACATACCCAGTATCACATTCCTGTTGATGGGTAGTTCTTAAAATACGAAGATTGGTTGGCAAGATGGCTTTCAGTATAAGACATTTTCTGCCAAGACCTGAATTTCATCTCTAGAACCCACAAGATAGGTGAAAAGAACTAGCTTCTGCAAGTTTTCTTCTGATGGCCATCTGATTGTTGTGCCATGTGTGTATCCACATATATCACACACATGCCTATGAGAATATTGACCTATAAGCTGAAAAAATTCCTAAGGAACCACAAACTACCATGAAAAGTAAGAGTAGCTCATTGCTTAGTTAAATTGGTTGCCAAAATTTCTGTCTATATTGAGAAATCTTCAACTCCTAATATTTCTCTAAAACAACTTTTTAAAATATCAGTACTTTTTAGTAATTTTATGTGCAAGCATTTTCTCTGAACTCCTTGTCACTTAAAGCAACTCTACTGAAGAGGAGTTTATGACATTAGCAACAGTATTCTCCCCAAAGTGGACACCTCCAAAAAAACCCCAATTTAAAAAGTATAACCAAGGTATTTCTTCAACCACTAACAAGCCCATCAGTTGTGACTAAATCAAACAAGGGGTTGTATAGACAAGAAGCAGGGGATTCAAAATGTCTCTTGAACATTTCAAGTTGACTGATCAGTGAAAAATAAATATGGTAGTAGATGATAGTGATTCAGGAGGATGGTTCTCCTGTGCTGATGAGTAAACATTTCCCTAGCATGTCAGATTGTGAGGCGAACCCTGCTTACTCTGCTCTAATGGGGTCCAGACAGCCCAGCAGCTGTCCTGATGATCTGGCTATACTGCTGTGAAGGAGGATCAAGGGAGGCATCAGGAACCACAGCTACTAGACTTTGTTTTGGTTTGTATTTTCTCACCAGCACTGGGGATTGAATTCAGTGCTTCGCACATATTCGAACAGCTTGTTCAGCACTCTAAACAGGTTCCTATAAATTTGAGATGAAGTGTCCTTAAGATTTCTGAGTTAACTCTAAACTCACTAAGTAGATTATAGGTGCTAACATGCCAGTTTCTAACTCATCTTCAGCACATAAATATATAAATATTTTCGCTAATTGCTTACCAGTCTCGTACTCAACTTTAAATGATAGCAGCTTTAAATGGAGTGTGAGGCTGAATCTTCATTTATCCTCATCTTCCAGCTCAGACTAGATAGAGTGATCTCACTTCTGTGGGACTTATCTCCCATTATACAGCTTATACAATAAAAAGTCCAAACTTAATTCCTAGAACTGATTAATAAACAAAGTAACTCAAATGTTGTGAACTAAAGATATTACTTGAAAAAGTATAAAATTTTCTTGTAATATCAACTACTCAAGAAACTTTTTCACTTTGACTGGAAAACAAGTGCATATAGGAAGCTACATTTGACAGAAAGTGAATTATTTCTGCTGGCTGATCAACCAGAGGAAAGCCATTAATACTTTAATCAGAACCAAGAGCCTCAGAAACGGTTATTCCAGATGAGAAACTACCTTTTTAAATATGAAAATCCAGGTAGGTTAGCATTTATATCATTCTATATCTTTTTAGGTCAAGTAATTTCACTTCCAAATCTCTGGACAGGCAGGCTCCTTTGTATAGAAAGATTAATTAATGTAATTCCTTACTCTTGCTTCTGCAAGGAGCATAGCCTTTTGAGTTGACTGACACGTGTGAAGGATCTTGCCTGTCTTTTCTCTATGAGGCTACTGTTTATACATCTGTTTTTACTACACTGAGCTTCTTGAAGCAGGAACCAATTCTACATCAGGCATTTTCTTTCCTCCATTAAAGACACAGCACATGGTGGGTGCCTAACAAAAGACCTCAGAATTGTATCACTCCACAGCAGTTTTCCATTTAGGAAAAACATTTCCAGCTCCCACTTTGCTACATAATGGCAGCTTTTAGACTCCCTCTGGGGAAGAAGATGACGAAGGGCAGCTGAGTTTCTCAGAAGTTTCAGGAATTCATAAAAAGAGAATAGGAGAAGGTAAAAGTAGCATTATAAATATGTTGGCTGTTTTATTCTTGGATGGATGAAGACATATAATCCACTTGGGTACCTTAGTCAGCACCATTTTCTTTGAATATGAAATGTATGTTCTTCAAACCTTTGAAACGCATTAGAGACCTTGAGCGTATTTCTTCAGCAATGTCGAGGAGCTGCATTTTGTGCTGGGGATGCTGTCAGCTCACTTGATAGCTTTATGCCGCGGGAGAGTAAAGGATTGGTGCCGCATGAGCAAGAATAAGAAAGTCTGCAGATCATAATGAAAATTCTGAAAAAAAGTCTCAAAGCAGTACTATATTTATTTATGTATAAACTTCATTATAACCTATGATTGCTACTTGTATTCCTTTGGAAACTAGAAAACATACATGAAACAGACACAGGGTTTTTTAAATAATAGCAAGTAAATTATAATTATGACAACACTTGTTAAATTTTGTACTGCTGATTGAGCTTGGGTCACAACCATGCCAATGTATACGTTCTCTATTACTTGTAATTGTTTGCAGTTACTGCAGCATACCTATCACAAATGTTGCCTAGAATTAACAGCTTGGAGGTCCCATGAGTCAACAGACTGTTTAATCCTATTACACAAATGTCATAATCAAAAGAAAAAAACCTTAGCTTTTAACATCTTTCCTGTTCCTCTGACTAAAGCTTGGATCTCCTACACAACCTACTAGTACTAGAGCCAAAGTCACAACCAAGATACACAATATAAACCTTTCTCAGTGCCAGTGACAGAACCTGGTTTATTGTGTATGCATTGTGTTTTGTGAATGTTTTGTGCTAGGTATGTGGTGTATGTACACCGAAAAGGCTGGATCAGAAACATTATACAATATGCTTTCATTTTTTTTTCTCAAAAGTTACAAATTATAAGTCTCTACTCAGCAAACCACCTAAGAATGACAAACTAGAGTTCCATTTGTGAATATGATCATTTATTTTCCTAATGACCCATTGTGTTATAAACTATTCAACAATTTTTGCCTCTTACAATGGTAACTTCCCTGTAAAATTTCAAGAGAAAATTGTTCATACATTGTTAGCAAATGAGATTGGGGAAAACCAAAATGATTTTCCAAAGGAATATTAGTTTTTAAAATAAAAGTTATTATAATCCAAATGTTACAATCATGATACTTGATTATAAATTAAATATTTGAAAAGTTTGTGCATTGCCTCTGGCATAGCTTAATCAAGCAGTAACTCATTAAAGAGATGTATTTGAGTATGCATTTTTCATGATAATTAGTATCTTGAAAATTCTTTTTGGGAAAAATGCTAACATTTTTCTTAAATACCTTTTAAAGATCAACATTATGCCATTGGCATCTTCAAAGCAATTTGAAAGGGAATGATGTGATTCTCCCCATTTAATCGCCTTCCTTGTGGAACTGTAACACTCTGAAATTGATTAGAACTAAACTAAGTATATTTCCAGTGCAAAAAAACCTGGCATTGGTGTTGAATTAAGACAAACACAGACTCATTCTGATGTCCTTAGAGATACTGATGAATCTCAGCAACAACCTGTTTACCTGGAGTCAGGGGCTGTGCTGAGGACTAAGCAAGAGGCATGCCCCCAGCCCTCAACACAAGACTTGGCAGATCACCCTCCCTGGGTACTCGTTAGCTGTTTTAGGTGAGCTGCCAAGGCAGCTGAAAATACCAATCTGCTTCCAGTATGGTTTGGTTAAGAACACATGTAGCTAATGGGCTCCATAGACCTAGCTCATGTACTATGGATAAATCCTGATCTCACTTCACTCAAACAGTCTAAACTACACAACTATCTACAAAACTAGAGGACTTAGTCTGGTCCCATGTAGGCTCCATGGCTGCTGGTCTAAAGTTCATGAGTTCTCATGAGCTTGATTCAGTTGTTTCTGTGAATTTCCCCATCATGATCTTGAGCTGGCTTTATGGGCCCATTACCTATGGTGAGAAGCCTTGCTCAAACTTAATACAGTGGGAAGCTGCTTGGTATTGTCTCAACTTAATATACCAGGCTTTGACCACACTCCATGGGATGCCTTAACCTTTTGGAAGAAGGGATGGGGAGGGGTGAGGGGAAGAAGGCTGGAGAGATAAGACTGGTATCTACGGCAGGTATGTAAAGTGAATAAAAATTTTCTTTAAGAAGAAGACTTAAAAGTTAAAAAAAAAAACAAACCACAAGTAGCAAAGGCTAGGTGTTCTGAAGCAGAGTTTCTGGATTCTTATTTCTCTTTTGGCAACACTAGAGACTGAATCTAGGGCCTGAATCATGCTATGCAAGCATTCCTACAAGGTGATGAAAGTGTCCTCAGAAGCTCTCTTTCTATTTATTTGAAAAACTGAAGCAAAGTTACACTAAGTTGCCCAAGCAGTCCTTGATCTTGGAATCCTCCTGTCTCAGCTTCCTGAGTAGCTGAAATTATAAGCCTGCACCACCAAGCCTGTCTCATTTTGTAAAAGATTTTTTTTCACTTGAACACCAAGGCAAATGGAGTAACATCTTAAAAACGCATGTTCGTTCTCTGAATCAGAGGGAGGCAGGCACAATCCTGCAGTTTTATGATTCTTATAGTACTCAGAGTGCCAGCTCCTATGTAACTTATGTGATGGTAGTGACAGTTCTATGAGGGAGGTCAAATAAATGCTTGCTTTCTCCATTTAGCCCTTCATTAAATAAGGTGGCAGCTGGCTGGGGTTTAGTCACTGACAAAGCCATACTCCCTTCCTCTTAGCCCAGTTCATATGCTTCCATATGCACAACTCATATATACATCTGCTCTTTGTAGGTTTCTGTTTACAGGGCAAGTAAAACATATGCTGTAAGTATTAAATATTTATAAAATTCACAAATATTCTTTCTATCCTAGTTAATTTAATGGGACATAAATGTAAAACTTTTGCTAAAGATACAAAAGGTCATGTAAAGATGGCAGATAAACAGAGTCTGAAATATGGTTATTGTGTTTTAATTTTTTAACTTTGAATGAACTAACTACAGAAAGACAAGTGATTACAAAGGCTGCTAAGTTAGACAAACATATATATTTTAAAGATATCTTGACTTTGAAATCTGTTTATAAGAGTATGTTGCTTGGGAAAAGAGTTTCTGCTTTTGTTTCTACAGAAGATCAAAACCTGTGGATTGTTTCCAGGCAAATATGGTTTCATTTGCCAAAGCCATCCAAAAATTCTCTGATGAGAAGATCGGCTTCCAAGATGCCAGTTCATATGATCCAGCGTCAAGACCCTCATAAGATTGCCAGCACCCCTTAATCAGCAGGAATTAATAAAAAAGAAAGCTATGCCCAAATTCCCAAAATATTGCTTATTAATGTTTGTTTTCACTATAAATGATTAATGGTAATAGTTAATCTCTTTTCAAGAAAAAAGAAGTGGGAGGATATGATATAAGAATGATTGAAAATAGATTTTTGGTTTATTGATACAAACTTAAGTAAAGTCAATATTATTATGTTATATGTATTTTTCTACTCTTATTTAAGGTATGATGTTTATGTAACTCATTTAAAATTGTAATGTTTAAAAAATACAAATTAATAGTCATCTATGATAACCAAACTTATAGTCATGTTAGGTTTTGTAGGTATACAAAGATATATTTCAATCAGGTAATCCTCAAACACTTCAAAGACTTATAGAATATGACATTTAAAATATTTTAAAAACTTTGACTTTTCTAGACAGTGAGACAGTTCTGCTCCTGGCATCACCAATATATTTCAAGAGAATGATAGACATTAAAAGAACTCCATGTAAAATTTACTTTGTGGCAATAGTTAGCCACTGGACAAAAAAACTGTTCTAATATTGACTGCTTGATAATATGCTATATAAACTTAGACATGCAAGTTCCATAAGAAAACATGAGCAAAAAGCCCAACATCTCAGTAAAATAAAACCTCATACCAGTCACATAACTGTCAAGAAAAAAAAAAGACAAAGCAAGAGGATGTGAGGAAAAGACCCTGGTAGAAGGATAAACTGATACTAACCATTATTAAAAAAACAAACAAAACAGTACAGAGATCAGGCAGTGAGTAAAAGTAAAGTTGCTGTAATCCAGTTATCCTCCTAGCTTTCCATCCACACAAAGTTGAAGTCAATACTTCATCAGATACCTGCATTTACCTTGTCTACTATAGGGCTATTCATAATAGCCAAGGCATGGACACGAGTTAAATTTTCATCTAGAGATGACAGAATAAAGAGAATAATAGAAAAAAACATGGAAGATGTACATCATATTATGATAATATTTTACAAAATGAATATACACACATGGTCTTTAGAAGGAGAAGTTACTATTTACAACATGAAACAATATAGAGAGCATTAAGAACTTAGGTCAGATGCAGAAAAGTATCGTATTAACTGACTTATTCAGAGAATATTAAATGCTGACTACATAAAAACAATGGTGTTTTCCAGGGTCAGGAAGGGAAGAGAGGGTCACAACATACAAAATTGTAGTCCTATGGTATGAATTGTGTCTAATGTACAACAAAATAAGGTAGTTAATAATTTTTGTTATATGAAATTCTATTTTGGGATAGGTTTCACATATTCTTAGCACAAAACAAAAAAAAAAAAGATAAAGAATCACTGTTGAAAAAAATGGGTATTCTCTTTTTCTTGTCTGTAACAATTGTTGCATTATATAATATGTCTGTGTGTATAACATTTACATTTTGTCTCTTAATCATTTATAGTGAGACAGAAAATGATAAACAAGAAGTAAATATGGCTAAGTCTAAATAATATTAATAGAAAAAAAAGAAAGAAAATGACCTCTAAACTTTAGCAAAACAAATCAACATAGCCCTTTAGGTTCTTGCTTTGCAGAGAAAATTGCCAGATATCTTTTAGGATACAGATAAACACAAACAACTGATAGACTACGCCAAATTTCCAACATCAATAAACGATATGCCAGAGACTCTGGGCCTATAGGCTAAAGATGATGCCCTAATGTTACAAAAAAAACTATAGGCAACTGTCCAAACAGACAAACGTCATCTCTGTCATTCCTAGATTTTAAAAGTTGCTTAACACTTCCTATTTATTTAGATAATATTATATCCTTCTATAGTCTTTAATGTGGTTAAATGTTTAATAATTATAGTTTTTCTTAGTTATTTTAAAAGATATATTAGATATAAAACTTTAGACTCACAAAAACAAAGTAAATAATAAAATATTTTCTTTAATTTTGTTAATACAAATAAACTAAATATTGTAACTATAATCCTTGCTTAATAACTATTCTGTTATATACAGTTTTGTTATATTAAAATTAAAATCTTTCTTTTTGATTAAACAAAAAATATAATAAAAACATTTGTCTATATACAATAAAAATCATTCTATAAATAAAATAACTATTTTAGCCTGTGGAAAGCACCATAACAATAAACAAAAAATCAAAAACAAAAAAATACAAAGTTTACTCAATATCCATCCAGCCTCAAAAAAAAAAAAAAAAAAAAAAACTATATAAAAAACCCAAGTGAGCCACGGGCCAAGCCACATAACAAATAAATTCCTAAAGATAAATTAAATTAAAACAAAAAAACTAACTAATAATATGCCTAAAACATAGGCTAAATGATATACAATTAATATTAGCCTCTAAGTCATTTCTTTAAAAAGTAAAAGCTGCCACAGGCTAAGTCAGATCTCTGGCCCAAACAGGGTCAAAAAATCACTTACAATAATTTCCATCTACTAATGCTTTAGGACAGTAGTTCTCAACCCTCCTAAAGCTGTGATCTTTTATTTCAGTTCTTTGTGTTATAGTGAGCCCCAACCATAAAATTATTTTGTATTGCTATGAATCATGATGTAAATATCTGCTATGCAGGATATCTGCTATGTGTCCTCCAAGGCCTCAGTCATGCCTCACAAGTTGAGAACTGCTGCTTTCAAACGTTTTCCTATTAATTCTCCCTAAAGATTAATGCTGCATTCAGTCCCATTGGAGATATTAACCAGCTGGCAGAGATGTGGACAAAGGAGAACAGAAGATAAAGGAAACCTAAAGTATAGGAAAAAGTATTAGGAAAAAGACATAAGCATTTTTAGAAAGTGCTTTCCTAGGAGAGGGCTTATGGTCAGCAGTAGGAACACTGAGAAAGAAAGGGCAAGAAGTAAGCATAAAAAATTCTGTTCAATTCATCCAGCAAAAACAATCAACCTGTTTTCTACAAGTTCAGAGTCAGTTGGTAAGAGAAAAGGTCTATTTGGAATCCAGAGTTTCTACCAACACTTCTAATAATATGAAAATATCTATGTTGGTACCTTTTGAATGTTCTTTATCCCATAAAAATGCAAATCACTGGGGCCCAATATTTTCCCAAAGTAAATGCTTTTGTATATTGCAAATGTTCAAATTATTTAATTGTATAATAATGCATACGTGTGCATGCATGCACGCATGCACGCGTGTGTGTGCACGAACACACACACACACACACACACACACACACACACACACACATTAATTTGTCCCAAAGCAAAACTGAAAGAATCTTTTGGAAGAAATTTTCTTATAAATATGATCCTTATTAAAGTTTTGGGCTGGGTTAATGTCACAAACTCTATATTAAATGCTATACTCTAGCATTCAAAAATTCAAACTACCTCTGTGCTTACACATGCCTCTTTAGCTCAGCCTGAAATCACTTTATCTTCTTCAGCATAGGGAAAAGTAAGTGTTTTCTTTTCAAGAAAGGTACATAATTGTGGAGTAATTTGTTTGGGAGGTTGCATGTTTTAAGACATTCTTGGAAGACATTGTTTTTTTGTTTCTGGATGTTTATCTACTGTCATAATGATACCATATCTTTGACATGAGAGTTTTCGTAGCTATCTCAAGGATTTGAGGTGCTTAATAGACATGTCTTTAATGCATACAGTATGAGTCTTGAAATGCACAGCAATATGTTAAGGAATATTAAATGTTAATAACACAGCTCTGGTAAACATATTTTAATTTTGCCACTTTATCTTTCAATTTTAGGCTTAATAAAAACTGTTGATTATTTTTTTTCAGGATGTTTACTGTCAGATTAAAAAAGTGTAGACAGACTCATTGTTTGCTGTGCTATTTTATCTGTGTTATACTTTCTGATTTATAAACCAAATTGTGTGAAGAATGTTTAAAATCCTAAAAATTATGTTGGAATTATCAACTGTTAATACTTAAAAACATTACACCCTTACAAATTTGGAAGAGTATTCATGGTTAATCAGTTTAAAAGGTGAGACTCTAATAGCATGTCACTCTTGTTGGGTCATCAAATAGCATAGTCAAATGCTCACCAACTTGGTGACAGCAGGTTTCAACACAAGTATGACATAGCTACCTGAGTAATTAATTATTGAGGGATTTGGCTCAATATGAAAAGTGAATGGTCAAGACTAATAGATATTTGTCCCCTAAGATGCATTTATTTTTATAAACTATCCAGAAAGTTTAATAATTAGAGAAGATAAAAAGCTAACAACTTATTCATATCTTCAAGTACAGTCTTCCCAGGTGAATTAACAGGTTTTTAACTTATCACACATTCATGTTACTGAGGTGTAAAGCCTCTAGTAGCTCAAACCAAGACAACAGACACATCATGAAAGTCAAAATTTCCCTTTTCCTAGTAAAGGCTTCACTTGGAGACTTATAAAATCTTTATAGGGGAAAGTTAATATCTAGGTGAAGAGTAATAGTCAGTGCCAATGAGTCCAGAACTGATTTATAAACCACCTTTGGGAAATAAATACCCATTATCATGTGAGCACAAGTAGAGATTACTATCATTTTTACAGTCTCATAAGAAGTCAAGTACTCGCTAACATCACATGCACAGAAGTACACTGCCCATGTCAGTTAACATTTCTATAGTCCTTCTAGCATGAGCTGGAGACATGGTCAGTTACCAAAGAGCAAAATTCAGGTGACTAGAATTTTAAGCAGAATTTGGGGAAAACAACCTTTCTTCAGAGCATAACAAACATGTTTGAGTACTCTCCAAGGACCTTCTTAAGGGGGCTAGAGCTCAGGGGCTGATGTTGTGAAGACCATCTAAACAGTGGGGATGTGAGCTTCCACATACTGGAGGCCTCCAGAGGCCCCTGGCAGGACCGTGCTGTCCTCAGAAAGTAGCCTCTGCCTTTTGTCTTTCAACATATTTCATTTCTTTTGCTCTGGGATAAACAGGGCCCTCTGTTTTCAGTTGTGGAGATCCTGAGTTTTCCAAACTCTAGAGGTTAGGGAGATTTACTGTCTATAAATATGCAGATGGTTTAAAATTCAGTCTTTTGGTTTTTACTTACTGTGTTTGAAAAAACTTTCCCTCACAAAGTAGATACTTTTATAGAAATAAATGAAGAATTTTTTATTTTAAAAACATCAGAGCTTTTTTTTTTTTTTTTTTTTTTTTTTTTTTTTTTTTTTTTTTTTTTTTTTTTTTTTTTTTTTTTTTTTTTTTTTTTTTTTTTTTTTAATGATGTGGGAAATGGTAAAATATAAAGGCTGTTACTCTTGCTTGGGGAAAGCACCTCATGAAGGGTATTTTCCCATTTCATAATCTTTCAGGACTCCATGCTGGGTGAAATCTGTTATCCTAGTCAACTTTTCTCACAAGAGTGACACATTTGTGAGAGTGGGTACCAACATTTCCTAGGTCTGGGTTTCTCACATTCCCTGGCATCACTGATGCTGCCTGTACTTTCCCTACTGGATTACTGACCTAGATTACTTGGTTAATCATGGAGTTTGCACCCCAATTTCTGGTCCCACTGGAACTGGCTTTCTTTGGCCATGGTTGACATCAAATGTAGTTTTAAATTATCACTATATTTACCAATAAAGACTAGGGAGTCAGATGTTAGAGTGAAAACCTGCTAGCTCAGAGAGGCTGAGTGTTGTATGTAGTTTCTTGTTCAGCCTTTCCAGCTTAGCCCTGAGGTTCTGAGACAGAAACACACAGGTGCTTGTATTAATTAATTTTATGCTGATCAACCGATTGCTCTGCCATATCGCTAGCTAGCTCTTGCTCTTAAACTAACCCATGATTCTTATCTTGTTCAGCCAGGTGGCTCGGTACCTTTTCTCAGAGCAGCATAGTTGTCCTCTGCATCTGCTGGCTTCTCTGCTGGTCTCTTTGGGTCTTTGCTCTGTTCTTCCTGTTCCCAGAGTTTTCTTAGTCAGCTAGCTCTGCCCACACTTCCTGTCTGCCTTCAGCCAATCAGCATTTTTATTAAACCAGTAGGTGGGACAATTAATTACAATGTAACATGATCCCACAACAGCTGAGAAACAATTAGCTGACCTATTTTAGCTGGAGACTTAGCAAGACAGTGTCTCTCATTCATCCCAAACTAAAAAGATTACAAATCTGTAAGTCCTTCCCACTCCTAAAAGAGTGTGAAAAGAGACAGAAGTGTGTCTCTTCATCTGTCTTTGTGGCTTTTCTGTGCTCTGTATGGCAAATTTTTGTCAATTAGTTGCTGGCTCTGTCCCTGATACAAGGTTGCTTTTATTAACATGGTCTTAGGTTTCATGAGGAGATCAAATATATCACAACAGTTCAGATCCAAATTTTGTGTGTTCTAAGAACCCTTTATCCATAATCACCTTTCATTTCTTACTTTTTATCTACACCCACCTTTCTACTTTCAGACCATAATACTGTAACCCTCAAGAGCAGAGGTATTGGCTCTCAGTGTTGTGAGGATCAACCCATTGAGGGCAGGAGTGAGCATGAAGGTAGACTGAGGCTTGCAGACTATAGTAGAAGAAGCTACATATACAGAGCAAAGCCATTTACCAATTGACTCACTGTGTGCCTCTAGACGAAGCCACAGACAGCCCCAACTAGTGCTTTGTAGCTTTCCTTGTCTCATTCCTCCTTGATCTGTGTTCTCCCACTCCTGGCATTTCATCCCAAATATTTTCTAGTATAGAGGTTTTCATGCTTTAATGTAAGCCATTTGGGGTGGTGGCAGAAATGAAAATATAGATTATATTGTAGGGCATCAGAGATTAGGTTTCAAACTCTGTATTTCTTTCTTTCTTTGGAAGGAATTAGGCCACACAATTGACAACTGGGACTACATAAACCTAAAAAGTTTCTATACAGCTCCAGAAACAATCAATTTTGTAAAAAGAAAATCCAGAGAATAGAAGTAAATCTCTACAAGCTGTACATCTGGCAGAGGATTAATATCCAGAACATACAAAGAATTCTAAAAACAAAGAGTTAAAAAAAATGACAATTTAAAAAGTTGTTTAGGGATCTAAACACAATTGTTCATGGGAGAATAGTTGCCTAATGGGGAGCCCTTTTCTTGGCAGTCCAGTGCAGTGTGGTCAGCCCTGAAACTATACACACACAACAACAACTAAATTGGGCTCAGCAGGTTTTATTTATATATAACTGTGCATACAATACAAATGTATGTATGTAACAAAATGACCAAAGAAAAAGAGGCTCTCAACCTGAAATCAAGGGGACATGAGAAGAGCTTAAAGGAGCGCATCCAAGAGAGGCTGGAGGGAGGGAAGTGGGGGTGGGGGTGTAAGAGTGTCAAGTAAAAATGTAAAAATATTTTTACTAGCCCTTTGAGAATTTCTTACAATGTATTTTTATCATATTCACCCCCTGTTTTTTCTCACTGTTTCTCCTATATCCACCCTTATCTTCTCTGCTAAACTTCCTGTTCTTTTTGCGTCCATGAATCCATTAGGTAAAATTTGTGTTGCCCATGTATACGGGCATGAAGCCATCCATGGGAGAACTGGCATCCTTCAGAAACAAAAGCAACAACAACAACATCAAAAAACTTTACACTTTTTCCCAGAAGCCACCAATTACTCCTCACTTAGGCGTAATGGCTTATGAGCCCCCAGAACCTTCCATTCTAGAATGTTGATTGCCTTGGCCTCGTGCAGCATCCACATCTGCTGTGATTTCATGAGAGCTGGAGCCATACCATACCAAAGGCACTACTTAGCTCTGGTTCTCTCCAGCTGCTACCTCTTCTGAGATTGTCTTTGAGCTTTGTGGATATGGGTAGAAGAAGGGAGATACAGATGATCTGCAGCTGAGCAGCTGACTTAGAGTTTTTATTGCTGTGAAGAGATATCATGACCATGGTAACTCTTTTTTAATTTATATATTTATTATTTGGTGATTTCACATCATGCACCCTATCCAACTCAGTTATTAGTCCTCTCAGATGCATACCCACTCTTATGATCTCCCCATTTATAAAAACGGCCATTCATGCTGCTCATTTACTTATTGGAGCATAATTAAACTCCCTGTGGCCAGACCCTTAAAGAAAACAAGTCTTTTGGCTCACAGTTTCAGTCAATTATCATCATGGTGCTAAGCATGGTGACTTGCAGGCAGATATGGTGCTGTAGGAGTACCTAAGAGTCCTACATTTTGCAGGCAACAAGAAGTTGACTGACAGTCCCACCGAGAGAAGGTTGAGCAAAGGAGATTCCATCAAAGCCCACCCTCACAATGACACACTTCCTTCAAGGCCACACCTCCTAATAGTGCCACACCCTCTGGGGCCATTTTTTTTTCAAACCTCCACAATACTCCACTGGTACTTTTTTTTTTTTTTTTTTTTTTTTTACTGACTAGTTGTGAGGTTCTGTGTGAACCACTGTCCATTGCACAAAGAAATTTCCCTGATGGTAATTTTATGTCTAAGCACTAACAAACCTTTATACAGCACAGTTCTCTGTGCAATTTAAGTTAAAAGGTTGATAAATGATTGTAGCAGAGTTTTGCAAATGTCAAAATAAGAAACACTTGATCACCACTTTAAGCTGGAGTGTGTATATGTATCTGCATTTTCCATGACTCTAACCACCCTTCATTAGCAACAATGTTTGGAAAGTGGGGACCTCTCAATATACTGTTGCTTAACTAATAAATTCTCTGAGAATTTTAAATCTTCTCGAGTTCCACTCATTCCCGGTCATGATGCAAATACTTAAACTTAACACATTTTTTTTCTAGGATAAAGCATCTTGTGTATAGTGGATGTAAAGGATGCTATACAATACTGCAGCATGTAGGAGATAAAAGTCCAAACCACTGAAATGGTAAAGCTTCACTGCAGGAAGTAGCTGAAGAGCTAAAGCCCTTGACCACAGAAGTGAGACTCCTCTGCTTTGGAAAGCATCTGTCTTCTGCCAGGTACCAGAGGCCTCAAAGAATTGTACTCATGACCCATTATGTTGGTACCACTTCATGTTTACTCACCCAGAATCTCACTTTTTATATAATATCTTTTATTGTAAGGGTAAATGGCAGTTTTCCACTGAATTTTAAAATAGTGCATCATGTATAATTCATAAAAACTGCCAGTGGCATCAACATCCTCCTGTAGAATTTGTCCCACTTAAGAAATGTCACACATTCATTTGACTTTGGTGATAGATGCCATGCCTCTGATTGGATATAACTGGCCTTGTCCTGCTGCCCCTTCCACTGCTACCAACACTCATCTCGACATTTAAGATGTGTTAGCAACAGTGTCAACAGCCTTTCTTTTCTTTCTTTGTTTTTCTTTTTTGGTTATACTTTAACTGTTGTCATAGAGACATGAAGACAGTTGAATAGAGGTTTTATATATGGATTTCTTTATGAAGAGGTGCTGCTAACTATGCTACCATATGCCACTGAATTGGGTTCTAAATACTTGCATCAAGGTCATGTTCTTGCACTTGAATTTTAAGGGACTTCCAAAATTACAAAAACTTTTCTGCCAAGAACTTTCCTTTGAAGGGGTGTTACAGTGGTCCTTAAATTTTGGTCCATTGATTTAATGCATCAGTATTACCTAGGAACCTGTTAAACATGAAAAGTCTTGTACTCCTCCAAAGGTCTGATGAATCAGAAGCTCTATAGTGTATGCTTTATCAAGTCATCTAAAGTGACTTCATATTTATATTAGAAAGTACCTTCTGCATGGGCATCAAGGTCCCCCAGAACCCACAGATAAATGAAAGACAGGATGGTCTATGTGAATGTATTTGAAAACTCAAATACACATAAACCTTAGCCCTATTTATACGCTAGTGAGTCATCATTTGGTGGGGGATTGCATGTGATGGAGCCCTCTAGACTTATTTGAGACACCAGAAATAAGAATGAAGAATAGTATATGAGCTTTGTTTTCTACACTTTTTTAAAAAATATTATGAGTTGTATATGATGACTATATATTATTTTTTGGAGCATTTGTATCTGTTGTAGAACAATATAAGGAAATTATGACATACAATATTTCCTAAATATGTCTCATAATGTGACTTGAGTTGGCCAGGATGAGCTAAAGTAGAAGCATGTATGTAGTACTTTGAATCAGTATGGTCTCCATAGGCTCATACATTGAAATGCTTGGTCCATAGGGAGTATCACTATTATGATATATGTACTTGCTAGAGTGAGTGTGGCCTTCTTGGAGGAATCATATTACTGTGGAGGTGGATTCTGTGGTTTCATATATGCTCAAACTGTACCCAGAGTGACAGTTCCCTTCCTGTTGCCTATGGATCAATATGTAGAACTTTCAGCTAATTCTCTAGCACCATGTCTGCCTGTATGCCACCATACTTCTTGTCATGATGATAATAGACTAAACCTCTGAAATGGTAAACCAGCCCAATTAAATGCATTCCTTTATAAAAGTTGCCATAGTAATGAAGTCTCTTCACAGCAATAGAACCTAGAATTCCTGACTAAGATAATGCATGATCATTCTTACTATTCTGCTGTGGGATTATGTTCTTGTACTTTGTAAATATTTGTCCCTCTCACTGGTTTAATAAAATGCTGACTGGCAGGAAGTATGGATGGGGCTCCCAGACTAAGAAAACTCCGGGAAGAGAAAGAGCAAAGCAGAGGTGCCAGGCAGGCACAGAGGGAAGAAGATGAGAATGTTGCTCTGATAAAAGGTACTAATCCACTTGGCTAATTATGGCTTAGTTTAAGAGTAAGAGTTAGCAAGTAATATGCCTAAGCCATAGGCCAAACAGCCTGTAATTAATATAAGCCTTTCTGTGATTATTTGGGACTGGTGGTCCAGATCTTGAATCTTGGGGTTAGGCCAGGGCAGAAACTTCCAACTACACTATTCTAATGCATTTGGGTATGGATTATTTTCTTCTAAACCATAACTTCACAGGAACCTAGGGAGAAGAGTTTGTGAATATCTATTTTACTTTTATAATAAAATAATTAAAGGCTATTTATTTAAAAAGGATGATAGCACAAAAATTAGTATAAAGTCATCCCTCCAGCAATTTATGTTTTGATTTTTATATCTATTAAAGGACTAAAAAGAACTCAGAATCTGGTATAAGACAGCTTGGCCACTTTCTTCCTAAGCATATCACTTCTCTCATTTCCTAAGCAGAGATAATAATAATAGTGTCGATTTCACAGGGCTGTTGTGAAAACCAAATGAGAATACTTATAATAGCTTTTAGCACACAAAGAGAATTCAAGACACTAATAAAGGGCAAATAGGATACTTCTGAGTCTCTAGTTAAGGGTTTATTTTTAACACATGATTCGTAGATGTGGGCATTTGGGACAGGGAGCAGAGTTAGCTGTGCTGTGCCCAACACATCCAGTGGTCCTTCTGCAGCTGCTCTTTGTGGATCCAGAAAATATGCTTTTTTCTTTTTGTTATCTGGTTCTAAATTTTATTAGAGCATAAGAAGAACCAAGAAAGGAAAGTTTCAGGGACAGTAAATTTTCTAGAATATGTTATGAAAAACAAGCTGAGATGTACTCACTCATTAGTGGACTTTAAGCAAAAACATTCTTTTTCTCATTGAAAGATGATGGATGAATAAAGTGATTTAAAACACACACACAAAACAAACAAACAAAACAAAACAAAACTTCTGGTTTGACTGTAGAAGCATTGCTCAGCAGAAATTTGTGGTGACCATAGTGCATCCATGGGCAATAGCTGTGACTTACTGTGCTTTCTTTATCTGTAGCTGAGCATAACCTGGCTTGAGGAGCTTTAGATTTTATTTTTTATGTTTCATGTCTTTTAGAGAAAAGAGAAGTTTTATTACTGTATGTTTTTTTTTAGCTATTCATAATGTTTTGCTTTTTTATATAAAGTTTGATATTGATTTTCAAAGACAATAAAAAAATTTAAGAATTACCATGGAAAATTAAATTATCTTCATATGTAGTCCTAGTGCCTTTCTAACCTAAAACCTTCATGTTTCTCTCTTTGTATTGGTGGAACTTTGTCATTTTTCCTATAGAACCAATATTTGCCATGCTGAAGTTTTTCATTATCTTTTGAAAAATAGAATTTCAAATTTCAATTTACTTTTTTATAATATGTGCTCTGATGTTTTGTCTGCATCAGGGTGTAGTTACAGCTGTGAGCTGTCATGTGGGAGCTAGGAATTGAACCCCAGTCCTAGCAGAGCAGCTAATGCTCTTAACTCCTGAGCCATCTCTCTAGCCCTTGTCTTTTATATCTCCCCTTGCTTTTAAACACAGTTTTCTTTTTTAAAGATAGAATTCCTCTAAAATGTCTTGAAGTACTAACTTATATGGATACTTTTGTGTGCAGGTAAAAACCACAGTTTATAGCTTCTGTATTTTTTTCTATTTTCTAGGATTATAGCTCTGATGCTTATGCTTCATTGTCCTCTCTCTTATACATTCCTGTCTCCAGGGTGAGATTCTGAGGAGTTCAGCACTGACGACAGTGCTGCCTACCAGTGTCTAAGCTTCTTGGTACAGGAGGATTCAGGATGTCATCAATAAGTGGGACAAAGGAGGAAAGAAACTAGAAACTGGGATTTCTTTCTTTGTTCAGTGGTCCCCAGATCAAAAACTCCTCATCTTTTCTTCTACTTAATAGGACAATCTCAGGAGGAAGAAAAGCTGTGAATATAGTAACTGCTAATTTGCTTCAATTTTTGCTTTTATGCTCAGAGAATATAATGCAACTACTATTAAACAACACTTGCTCTGTTTACTAAAACAACATTATAAAACATGATCTATATGAACTAGATGATTGAGCTTCCAGCTTTAAAAAAGTACCCACAAATACAAAGAATCATCTCACACTCACAATTACTACAGTAATTCAAGCATGAAATACACACCCAATGATTCAGGCCAGCAGGTCAGAGTCCCCCACCGTGCTGAAGACTGTTTCACATGCATCTCACCATCTCATTGCTGTGAGTATCCCAAGCACAGCAAGAGCCTCATAAGCTGCAACAACCAATGAATAGTGATGTACAGCCTTCCATGAGAAACAGCTTCTCATCCTGTGTTTTCCTAAAATAATGTAGCCTATCAGATTACTGATTTATATGGTTTTACTAATTCTTTTGCTGACCTTTTCCAGTTCTTATGTCTGATATATACATATACACACACATAATATACATATATACTTATGATACATACACATATATGTATGATATATACATATACTTATGGAATATATACATATATACATAATATATACATATGATATATACACCTACGTATAACTTTTTTGACATTGGTGGCAGCAGCTTGTATCTAACAGCCACTCTGCTCCTGTGCTTTTTCTGTGACCCTATCCCACTGAGTCAAAAGAGCTCTGTGAAAGTCTGAAAGCTCTTTACACACATCTCCCAAAGCAGAGGAGGACATGATAAAAGGCACTTTAGATTAGATATTCTTATTGGCTTTTGTTTTTTGGCAAGAGTTCTCATCATAAAAATTCATTCTAAATGCACAGGCCAAAAGATTCAGCTCTAGATTCCTCTCAAGTCATGTACACACAAGACAGATTTATTCATGGGAGGTACCTACACACTTATAAACCACCCAGTGGACAATCAGAGTTAATTCCCTGAAAGCCATGCTTTGCAAACAAAGAAGTGTGTACATTAAAAAAAATCATTAAAACTCCATTAACCTTAATAACATATACTGTTAATACACTTACTCCATACATGTTGAGCACCATGGTTCTATAAAACAAAAGCTACAAAGGGATGGGATTAAATTCTATTTCTTTCACTGTAATCCCTTCAACCTCACTACCACCAATTTCTTATTTGTAAGGAAATGCTGAAAATTATACAATTAGAGTAACAGTGGGGTTTACATATTGACAATCCTGCAGACTTTTGCCCTGTTGCCTAAATCTCCTGACAAGACTATAGGGCTAGACCTAGACCCTTCTTCTTTTACTCTAGCCAATTTCATTGTTTTTTTGTTTTGTTTTGTTTTGTTTTGTTTTTTTGCCTTTTTCATCACTCCACCCCTAAATTGAATCCAGCGACTCATGAACTGTAGGCTGTTCACTGCCATGGAGCTATACCACCAGGGTTATGTAAGCAATATTGCTCAGTTATAACATGCATATGGATTTTATTTTTGTCTTTATATGTGATTTTATTTAAATGTCTTTTAAATAGTAGCATCTAGACTCCCAGACAGCTTCCAAGGAGACCTGGGAAGAACTGGCTGGGTCATGGTAGGTTGTTCTGATTTCCTACTTTTCTATTCTGAGATTTCATACTGCTCATACAGTCATGGAGGGTGTACTGGTTTGAAAGAAAATGGCCCCAAAGGGAGTGTCACCATGAGAAAGAAGGTGTGGCCTTGTTGGAATAGGTATGGTTTTATTGGAGGAAGTGTTATTGTAGAGGTAGCCTTTGAGGTCTCATATGTCCTCATATCACATCCAGGATCTCATTTCACTTTCTATTTGCTGCAGATCAAGATGTAAGGAATCTCAGCTCCTTCTCCAGCACAGTGTCTGTCTGCATGCCACCAAGTCTCACACGATGATAATCCACGGAACTTCTGAAAATGTAAGCCACTCCAGTTAAATGTTATTACTTATAAGAGTTGCTATGGCCATGGTTTATCTTTACAGCAATATAGTAAGAAAGAGGAGCTCTTTCTGTAGGGCAAGTATTAACACTCAGGTCCAAAGGCATCATGCTCTTGATATTGATGCTCAGTACACTTTGTCTAAGCAATACAGCTCCATGGTGGTGTTAACATAGTAGTGAACAGGGTCTCAAGTATGTACCATCAATTCATCCACAGACTCAATAGTTTGAACTCTGTGTCCTTGGAGTTCTCTGGATACCATGACCTCACAGTCTTTTGCCTATCTCCCAGTATATCATTCAGGCCCTCCCAGGAATTTGTAATGTAGAGACTCACCTACAGTGTGAAAGTCTACACTATCTCTAGGGATGTAAATTCTCTTCTGGATTTCACCAGTTAATTCCTGTATCCATTGATCCTTCTCACAAAGAACATTCTGTGTTCTTGATTTGTGTTCTGGCCATTGTTACTTAGAACTCAGCCCCAGAGTAATCATCTTGAGCCAGCTCATAAGGAAATAAGTCACTTTGTTTGGCTTTGAAGATGGCTTTTTACATTATCTCTTGTTAGTCAAGAGGACAAGTTGATTTTTTTTTTAACTTAAACCAGTTTGGTTTCTGTAAGCACACCCCATTTTAACTCAACGGTTAAGAATCACTGTTCTTGTACAATGAGCACATCCTCTTTGGGCGAACTTACAGTGAAATATAGCTAATACATACCTTCACAGAAAAGCCTCATATTGACTTTTTAAGATATATGGAGATAGCTGTCTCTAAGCAGCTTCTTTAATTTTTGCAGTCAGAAATAATCTCAGTTTTCTGTGACTCTGATTGGATGAAAAGACCTGCTTGGTGAACAAATGCTTACTGGTTAACTTCTGGAGAGTGTCTCACTCTAGACCTGAGAATTTTCAGTGCATAAAAGGAGTCAGACTGTGAGAGCTCACCCTCTTTGACAAGTCAGAATCAGTGTAAAACTGATACAAAGGATTCCTCTCAACAGGAGGTCATCAATGGAATACCTCAGGAGAGGCTCCTGGACTGCTGTACTGCCACTGTCTGGAGTGTTAATGTTCACACTTCAGGTAACTTCAAGCCATCGACATGGCACTGTAAAGTTAGGAAGAAATACTCTCTGTTCTTTCAACCCACAACGGCTGGTTCTGTCATATCTCCCAGGTTCCCATTATCCACACTTTCCTTCAAGTGTAGAGAGTTGTTATTTTTTTTTTTGTGGTTAGGCAAAGAGTAGGGACTCATGTGGATTTTTGTTCCTCAATGTGCCTTATGGGATTGTGTTTTCTGGGCATCATATTACCTTCAATTCAGATCCTGGATCTTACCTACTGGGATAGTACAGTTCTCAAGCCTCCCTAATTCTTTCATACATTTCCTCATGTTGTGGTGACCCCATCCATAAAATTATTTCTTTGCTGCTTAACTGTAATTTTGCTACTGCCACAAATAGTAATGTAAATATCTGTGTTTTCCAATAGTCATAGGCAAACCCTGAGACAGGGTTTTAACTCAAAGGTTAGGAATCACTATTCTTGTACAATAAGCACATCCCAAAATCACTTTGGAAACCTAATGAAGGACTAATTGTTTGGGCCACTGATGACAATGTTTGGAACATCTGCTCCATGTAACACTGGATTAATTTGGCCATAGAAATTAAGATCAATGTCCATGAATGCTGTAAAAACTATAAAATTATATAGTCATGTGCCACTTGGTGATGGGGATCCTAAGAATGTGTCCTTAGACAATGCTACTGTGGGTGAACATAATGGGGTGTGCTTACAGAAACCAAACTGGCTTAGGTAAAAAAAAAATCAACTCGTCCTCTTGACTAACAAGAGATAACGTAAAAAAAAAATCTATGAGATTGCTGCTGACAAAACATGATATATTGGTTTATAGTATGAAGTTGGTTTCATAAGTAAAACACTCTAAGAATGCAAAAGTAAAGCAGGGTAAATTATAATTATAAAATATTATGTGTCATACTTAGTCACAGATGCCAAACTCAATATGATTGGTACATAGAAGTGTTCTCTACATCAGCATCACCACAGAAAAATGAGGAATGCATTCCTGCCTCCATTATTATCTTCCGAGACCACTGTCATTTTTATGGCTGAGAACCATAATGCAGAAATAATGCCATGTGGCTACATATGAGAAAGACCAAAGTCAACGACTTCCCAGAATATTTGGATAGTATCTTAAGCGGTAACTTTCTGGCCATAAGTAGAAGCTCATTTTCAAGCCACCATTTGTTTACCAAAAGCCTGTTTGCTTTTTTTCTCTTATAATGTAAAATATGCTGAACTAAAGAAAAATTAGCCCAGTTTTAAGCTTGTATGCAAATTACTAAGGACTCAAGGGCCCACAGCTAGGAATGAATCAGATCTCAAGACATGTAGCCATTAATAAAAATGTCATGTAACATCCCAGTCCCAGACCTAGTTCAGGGTCATCTCAATCAGGCAGTCATCGCCCTGGCATTTTTCGGCCTGGTTTGGGCTGCTTCTGTGAACAACAAGCCCCTGGAGTTATGTGGATTTATTCTTAAGGGTAACACAGACAAAATCCAGCTTTGTGCAGAACATACTTATCTGTGGCATTTAATGACATTGGAAAATCCCTATGAAAAGCTGCCTGGAATAGCTCAGAGAGGTATCACAGTTAAAAATAAACCTTATTTTCTAAGTTTAGGCTTGTGTGCCTTGGGAAGGCATCCTCCCAGGAAGGGCTTGAGAAATTATTTTGGTTCTAACTATGTATCTTTGAGGCTAGGGTGAGTTATTTTGGTTCCCATTCTGTACATGCAGGATGGTGTTATTTTAAGCTGCATGTGTAAGATTAAGAGTTTTTCATCACAACTAGTTGGATAATCTTTCCTTGCCCTCACTTGTCCAACTGCCACATCAGAGTGTGGTCTGGCGAGATTCCCTATAACTAGAATTGTCAGGGAGAAGACAGGCCTACACTCAGGAGGGGCAGCAGCTGTGGAGAGCACAGGAGTGGCTGGCAGAGTGCCTGGTGCAGAGAAAGACATGCCCACCCAGCTGGTGCCTGTGAGAGCCAATTTGTGCTCTATGGTCATGATTATGACTTTTGTGGGAGCAGCTGGAGGGCATGTATGTAACAAAGTCTTCTATACAAAACATAGCACCAATGCAAGAAGGTATTTGATATCAAAACTTAAAATGCTGGTAAGTCAGCACTAAGAGTGATGACATTCTCATGAATGACTTGTCTTCTATGCCGGTTAGCACTGCATCATTTTAACCAGAGTAGACAGTTAAGAATCACTGGTTTGTCTTTTCCTAAGGCGTTAGCTCCAAAAATCACCCAGAAATTCAAAAAGATATAAATGATTAAAAGGAAATTTTAGTAGACATTTACCTACATGTTCTAGAGTGTCTGAAATTTAAGAGAGTAGGTCTCTGACAAATTCTGTACCTTGTGAGACATGATGGGAGATTTGTCCATTTCCTACTGTAAGGGACCAAATAGCTTGAGTCACCTTCTCAGCATTTCTTGAACATAAGGCTTGACTTGGCTTACCCTAAGCTGCATCACCAACTTTTCTTTTCTTCGCTTTTCCTTCTGTTCTCCCTTTCTTCCTACTAAGACAGGGTCTCTTGCTAGGTAGTTCAGGCTGAACTTGAACCCAGGCTAGTGCCTAAGTTCCATCCTTTCTGTCTATGACTATTAAATGCTAACAATGCATGGGTGACTGACCATGCTCAGCCACACCTTAAACACTGAATGAGTAATATTGAGAGACAGGAACAAAGAACAAGCCTCGATGGTCCAGAGGCAGGAGGAGAGCTATAGGCTGGGGGTCTGCAGTGCCAGCCAGCTACACAGTGATTCCTGGATTTGACAGTCCTGCTTTTAGCAAACAGATTCATGTTGTGACTTTATTCTGTATTTCTGTCCAATGTCTGACCTGGATTCTACAGGCTCTCCAATGATTCTGTGAGCTTACTGATCATATATATGTATATACATATACATACATACACATAACTGCCACAAACAATCTCTTGGTTCCCACTTAAACTCTGATTATTAAACAAATAAAATTACAATCATTTAATTTACCTCAAAAGGAGGTGTTAGGCCCCAAAGACTCGATTAGACAAATAACTTAAATTTCCTTCTGAACTGGGTTTTACATGTAAAGTATGGATGTTCACACCTACATCCATACTTTAGAAGTAAAATGACATCCTGGTGATCATATCTATGCTTTTATGAACATTAAGTCTCTGGGTGGTCAGAACATTACCAAAGATATTTCTTTTTATTCTCTCCTCCTTACTCTCTCCTTCTCTCCTGAGATGGGGTTCTTACTAAGGCTGGGCTTGAACTCATCTACACTTGCCTGTCTCTGTCTCCTGCATATTAGCTCTACCTCAGTTTTAAGTACCTTCCTTTCCTTCGGATGAGAGAGAGGCTGAAGCTGGTCATCCCAGCATAGCTGTCTTTATTCTGTTTCTTCAGAGACCTGTCACCCTTGCACAGCTCAAGTATAGTCTGATGCCCAAACCCAAAACTTCCTTTTTCTTTGAGATAGGGTCTCACACCGTATCTCTGGTTGGCCTGCAACTCACTATGCAGACCAGACTGTCTTACTGAACTGACAGAGAACTGTATGCCTCTGCCTCCCGAATTAAAGGTGTTTACCACCCTACCTAGATAACACTCTGCACTTATCACCAGTGGTTTTTTTTTTTCTTCTTTTTTTTTTCTTTTTATCACCAGTGTTTTATCCCTGGATCCTCAGACTGGATCCACCCTGAGATGTTGGAATCTGCTCTGTCACATCTATTGTGTGTTCTCAAATAGGATGTTGTTTGCTAATGGAAATCTAATTTGTGGAGGTGATCCTTTCATCTCTGTATACAGTAGATGCCTGATGAACACCTGACAGTTCTCATTCTGTCTGATGCCTCAGACAGTAGGCCTTCTATCTGTTCAGTTTAGTTCCAATTTGCTTTTGGATTTTGGATTAAAACCAAGAGAACTTTCAGACATATAATAAAATTAGAAAAAACAAAAATCACATTAGTTTCTTGAATTTTTCAATACAGATTGAGCAGAACCTAGTGATCAGCAACATTAGAGAAAAGAAAACAAAGAAGATATAAACAAAACCCATTTCTATAGTGGATTGAAACTAGTTGGAAACATGCTGTGTTGTAGAGCTGTCAGTGCATTGTAGCCAACTGGGCTGCAGCTGTGGGAACTTAGAGGCTTCTCTGTCCTCCCAAAGAAGTCTGGTGAGGCCCAGTTTCCACCAAACAGTCCTGACCAGATCCCCTAATCATAGCCTTCTCTAAAGTAGACAGATTTGCTTTCAGGCACCAACATTAAATGCCTGTCACTGAGGCCTCTGCCAGGGTGTGTCTTCCCAAACTCCCTGAATCCTCTTAAGCTAAAATCTGGTGGCACTTCAGGAGGATTACTGGAGAATTTCCTGTCCAGGTTCACTTCATATCTTTAGATTAGAAAAGGGTTATCTGATTGAACTGTTATTTTCTGTCTTCTGACAGATTGGTTTTGATATATTTTAACATAAAGCCTTCACCAATTATGCAGATGCCACAGGAATGAAACCCCACAAAGCTTCTTTTGAGTGGTGGTGTGTTATTGCCCAGCTCAGATACTCCCTGTCTCACATGAAGCTGCATGTGAGAAATGTATTTTTTGTGGGTATAAGGGAACACTTCAATTTCCCTGAGGCTGGCTCTCTTAATTGATAGTGAGAACTGCGTACCTGACAATTTTCTTTTTACTTGCCTACTGGAAAGTTCAGATGTAAAAATGGAGAAACACAAAAGAACTTATCTCTTAGTCATTTAAACTATTCCTCCCTCTGGGCATACTAATTTTATGATGTAAATGTTTATGTGCATATACATATGCAAATGTTTCTGTTTCCATATCTTATGATCATTTATTTTACCTATAATTCAGCCATAATTTTTCTACTTACTTATGATTCACAATGCTGTAAAACCTTTATGCATGGCAAAAATATAGATAAATATAAACCGATGAATAATAATTGGTTAAGAGTTTGATGGGACAGAATTTAACCATCATCACTAATAACAATAATTACTTAGTACAGAGTAAATGTGTGAGGCATGTGACAAATGAGAAGCAATGAGAGCCCAATGGCAAAGCCTCTGCCCTCTACATTACGGAAATCTAAGTTCATATAATAGGGCTAATGATATAGCACATAATAAGTATACAATTGCATATGTATGAGATAGCTGCTTGAGCAGATGAATGGGTCATATAATGCAACCCTTCTTGCTTTATAAAGAATAAAATTAAAACAATAGATTGTCATAACCTTGTCTCCAACAAAGACCTCTTTGGTATAAAGATTGCTCTTGTCCTATCCAGCCTTAAGCAGACCCCATACTCCACAATACTCCATAATGTCAAGAATGATTTTGTTAAGAACACACACACATCCCACAAATTTCAAGAAGTCTGACTAGTGTAAATATAATTTTTACATAATGCCCAAGGGATAGTTACTTTACCTCAATAACATTATTGTACATTAAAAAATATCAGTTTTCTAATTATATTTTACTATAAGGCAGAAATAATTTTACTTTATAGTTAAGAATATAATATCTATAACAGATGCACACACACATGCATACTCACATACATCTGATATACACATCCCCCCAAATGAATCACTTCTTGTGAGTGACATTAAAAATCTTCCATTTTGTTCTATGACTATTTTCTTTTTAGATTTATCTATTTATTATATATACAGTATCTTGTCTGCATATATGCCTGCATACAGAAGAGGGCAGCAGTTCTCATTATAGATGGTTGTGAGGAACCATTTGGTTGCTGGGAATTGAACTTAGGACCTCTGGAAGAACAGCCAGTACTTGTAACCTCTGAGCCATCTCTCCAGGTCCTCTATGATATTTCTTAAAAACATACATATTATGACCCTCTAAACTTATTTGGTAGAAATAGCAGCATTTTATATAAACAGAAAGCTGAATTTTCCCAAGGGGCAAATATTTCAATTACTTAGAAGGAAACTCTTCTTCACGGAGTGAAGGTAGATGACTCCACACTCAGCTTGGGGGTAATGGTACAGCATGCTGCTTCTTCCAGTATTGGCTCAGCAATCCCAAATATTTGCAATTATGATTTATAAAATTCTCTTCCAGAGAAGAAATACATCCTGAGTTGTAGTCTCAGTAGGAACACATTGACCTATATACGTAAATCAAATTCCCAAGGCCTTTAGCACTAGTGTCTTCAGATTCTAAAAATTGGCTTGATGTATAATTCAGCTTCATTTTAACTTTAGTTACAATTAAACGAAAAAGGATATCTGTATCATATGATCCAGTGATTCTAAAAGCTGCTATATTACTATATAACCAGTGGTGACCTTAATCTTAAGTTTCTATACAGAAAAAAAAAGTTACTCAAGAAAAAAAAGTGAGAAAACTTCTTTTATTAGTTGAGTCCATGCCAGTTGCTTGGCTTAAAGAAAATGTAATGCTGCTATTATTAATGAGTCTGTTTAAGCATAATCACAATCATGAATGGAAACATTTCCAATTTGCCAACATTTCCCTATGGCTTTTCATGCCAGAAATGTCTTGGCTGGCCCTCCACATTCCCTAGGAGAAGAATAAGAAAGCTACAATTTTAAGATAACACTTAATTCTTACTATGTCTTTGCAAAGCCAGATCCCACTGGACAGACAGACCCACCTTAAAGAAACAAAGACTCTAGTCTAACAATAATTATATCACATTAACTTGCCAGCCTACCAATTAATATTCACCCAAATTAAAGCATGGTGTTTTCTTGGCAGGTTTGTGACACCATGGCCCAAACCTGCAATTTAAACTAATTATAGAAATTCTGGGCAGGAAGACTTTTGAAAAGATGATCAATTTCATTCTTCTTTTTAAATGTTGAAACCACCCTCAGCCCAGAGTTTCTACTTCATCTTGAAGATAAGAGACCACATCCTAAAAGATGATTATTTCCTGTATAATTGGAATATATAATGTCTGTCATCTGTTCCTTCCTTTGCCCAGTGCTGGGTTGAAACTGAAGACTTTCATGTTAATCAAGTGCTCTATTAATAAGCTACATCCCCATCCATACATCTTTGGATCCTTATGAAGCCAAAATGACTATCCCCATCCTACATAGGGGTATTAAGGCTCAGCAGAAGTAACATAATCTAGGACAAAGAAGGAGAAAATTCCAGATTTGAGACATGAAACAAGATCTCATTTAAGTCCAGAAAGTAGAGCTTCTTTTCTTTCATCCAGCTGTTACATAGAGGTGGCTCTGCAGGCTCTCTTTACAACGCTATATCCACTAATACTCCATCAACAATTCAATGTTGAGCAAATCATGTACTTTAGCATATGTGCTAAATTACAGTAAATTTCAGTCATTCTCCCTTGCATCTACTCTCTCTCTCTCTCTCTCTCTCTCTCTCTCTCTCTCTCTCTCTCTCTCTCTCTGTGTGTGTGTGTGTGTGTGTGTTTACTGGTAACTAAACCCATATATTCCAGGAAAACACTCTAGGGCTGTATTTCCAGCCCTGTAGTTTTTACCCTTTTTTATTTTCTTGAATTATTTTCTAAGTCTTTTGGCCATAACCTTAGTCACTTTCAATAGCTTGTGTACCTTTCATTGTATTCTATGCTTTTTTACATTTCCTGACCCAGTCCTAGGGCAGTATTTCTTCTGAGGAGTGAGATAGGGTTAGGGTTAGGGTTAGGGTTAGGGTTAGGGTTAGGAAGGGTATCCAGTCAACCTGAAGCTGATTTTGCTGTGCTCATCACTGAGGCTGACTCTCAATACGGTCAAAGCTGAAGGAACTGGTTACCAACATTTGGAATTCTATTTATTATAGTAAAATTTGCCAACTAATTATTTCTCACAAAAAATGCATGAAATACATGTATTCTTACATATAACCTAACCCACATTGATAGTTTTATGCTATAAATGAGGCTATAGCTGTGCCTGGGACCAGCATGAGTCATACTTCTTGGGTACACAATGGGGTAAGTCTAGATTTTGAAAGAGCTAAAGTCTAGGTAGTTTAGGGAGAGGCTATATATAAGACAATAAATATAAAATTACAAACACAAAATTAAGCAAGAAAGAGTATTTATCTACTTTGGTCAAAAAACTACAGCAAGTTTTAAATATAAATTTTCTAGAAAAAATGTCACAAAATGATTTGTAACATACTCTTATTGCCCATGTCCTACATTTTGGTTGCTTACCCTTTGATCTTTTATCTATAATGACCAGATGATGTCACAGGATAAACAGAATTCATACTCTCACTGTAGTATAGCTGACTAGACTTCTCTCTAGTTCTTGATGGTCAGAATGCATAGAAACATGACTTAGTGCATAAACACATTCATATTAGCATAGCTACCATCCATGATTTGTGCATTACCTATGAATGTTTTTCTATAAAATTCTACCAAAAAAATTAAGGTGTTATTTTACAGAACTTCTATCCAAAATATCACAGAGAGGCGGGGGGAGGTTGTAATTAGATGCACCAATAACGTATCTAGTACATTCTGCATGCAGAGAACTCAGTTTTGACTAGGGATGAACTAAATCATCTAGTTGCAAATTTGTAATCTTGGTGACAGAATGGGATTCTATAAAATAGCTTCTGGTTTTGTATTTTGTTCATTGTTTCTCCTCTACTGACCACACACTTGCAAGGCTGGCACATCATTAATAATGCAGCATGACTGCTGTCCCTGCTAAGTCAAACAACTAAGTCTATGGTAGGACTTAGTAGTCCTTCACTCCTGTGAAGGCTGGAAATGGTATAACCATATTATTTATGCACATGAGCAATTGCAGACATGTGTCTCACAAACTCTTAAATCCATGGTCTCCTGTGTGCAAAGCCACCCCTAATGCCATCCAGCAAAAAGAAAAGTGAGCTCAGTTATAGAGATTTCTTCTCCAGCTGGAAAAGAGGAAATGTTGGGCTTAATCAGTTTGGGTTAAAATATGTAACTTTAGTAAATACACAAAATGTATGGCCCTGTGGCCATACAAACAAAGGCCCTGAAGCTTGGCCTCTATAGTTGTCAGAGCAATTCTTGAAAGAATGGTTATCTCACTGGGCAGTCTTCTGCAGCTAAGAATCAAACATTTTAGTCTTTCTATCCTAGACTTTGTCTCAGTTCTTTGAACAAGAAAACCATGGAAAATGCATCCTCAGGGGACCATAGTGGACAAGACACAAACCAGCACTCTCTGTGCTTCTCTTCTTCACTGAAGGCCCTTCAAGAAGGCAGGTAGGCTGTAATTTTGCACTTTCTTGAAAAGTATCTAATAGTAATAAACAACAAAAGCATCATCTATAATTTTCTCTTAATGCCTTGGTGAAGCCTATAATTCCTATAAACTACAGTTTCTAGCAAGTTGCCTGTGTATTAAAAGAGTCTGTCTATAGAAACATCTATTTTGACTCTTGGTTTAATCTAAAGGCAATATAAGAAAAGAATAAATAGGGCTGGAGAGATGGCTCAGTGGTTAAGAGCACCGTCTGCTCTTCCAGAGGACCCGGGTTTGATTCCCAGCACCCACATGGCAGCTAACAACTGTCTGTAGTTCCAGTTCCAGGCAAACACCAAGGCAAATAAAAAAAAAAAAAGAATAAATATATAGAGGTGGCTCAGTGGTAGAACACTTGCCAATTGTACATGAGGTCCTGGGTGTGATCCCCTGAATATCACACACACACACACACATACACATAGAGAGAGAGAAGGAGAGAGAGAGAGAGAGAGAGAGAGAGAGAGAGAGAGAGATTCATAGAAATTTCTAGCCATGCTTGGGTTGGTAATGCAGCACAGTCCTCCTGGGAACAGGAACATCACGTTTGTTTTAAATATATGTTGCTCCTGTTAAGTCTCGAAGTTTCTAGCAAAGGTTTCAGGAAAATTCCCAGAGCTATTATTAGATACAGACTCTTCTATCTAGCTTTTATATCCAGCATGGCTGGAAGATACCTCGATATTTACAATAGTAAGCACACTTGGCAGCACACAGACAGCCTGCCAAAGGACCAACTGCAGCCACTGATAACAATAGGAAAAATTTTGATTTTTCTCAGTTACTTAAAAAGGAGAAGTATAGTGGGATTATGGTATGTTGTAAATATTTGTCCCTTCTACTAGTTTAATAAAAAGCTGATTGGCCAGAGGCAGACAGGAACTATAGGCAGGGCTACCAGACTAAGAAAATTCTGGAAGTATCTCAGAGCAGAGCAAAGATGCTGCAAAAATACCAAAAACACAAAAAAGTTAAAATACTACTAAAAAAAATACCAAGCCATATGGCTAAACAAAATAAAACTCTTAAGTTAAAATAAAAAAGTTAACAAGTTATATGCCTGGACCCTAGGTCAATCATCATAAAAATAATATGTGTCTATGTGATTCTGTAAGACTGCATGTGTTTCTGTGAGACTGTAGGTCCAAACCTTGAGGCTAGACTGGAAAGGTACAGACCAGAAATATAATACAAGAAATGGTGCCCAACGTAGATCTCTGTGAGTTCTGTGAGTCTGAAGCCAGCCTACTTTACAAAACAAGTTCTAAAAGAGCCAAAACTGTTACACAAAAACCCTATCTCAAAAAACAAAACAAAATAACAACAAAAACCCAAAAGCAACAGCAAAAGCCTGGAATATGAGAGGACAGCCATCTCTCCAGCATTTTGTTTGTTTGATTTGATTTTTTAGAGACAATGTTTTCTAGGTAACAGTCCTGGATGTCCTGGAATTTGCTTTGTAGACTAGGCTGGCCACTAACTCACAGAGATCTTTCTGCCTCTGCTGCCCAAGTGCTGGGACTAATGGTGTGTACCACCTTTGCCTGGCTTGACTGTGGGTTGATCTCTTGATATTCCAGGTTTTATTAAATATGTAACATATCACCACAGAGAAGGCCATTTCCAAAGACAGAACTTCTAGCAAAGGCATAGCTTTTCTCCATATATCAAAAGTACAAAGAGAAGAGAGACACAGAGAAAGGAAAGAGGGTTCAAAGCCTACTAGCAAATCTGAACATCCAGACCATAGTTACAAATTTACACATCACCATCCAGATCTCAGGGAGAAGTCTTCTGGTACATGCTATCTATACATCAGGCACCAAGTGCTCTGTGACACCTCAAGATGTCGGTGGTACTGAGGTTACAGATCCATAGAGACTGGGTAACAAACCTAGTATAAACAGCAGGTGTGTGTATGGAGGGGGCATGAGAACCAGATTTTTGCCTCCTAGTCTAGAGGCAGTTTGCCAATCATCACTGCTGTAATTGCCTTTCAGTGTTAGTAAGCCTAAAAGTGTTCTCTTTTCTTGAAGTTGGAGTACTAATAAATGTAAAATTATCTGCCAGCTCAAAAAGAAAAAAAAATATGCTCGTCCTTTCCAAACAGATCTTGCATATAATAAAGCACAAGGTTTTAAGAGGTTTTTCAAATAGTCAGACATGTAATTTCTTTCTTTATATTTAAAAGCAAAATTACTTTATACATTCAAAATAGATTAAATCACAAAAAAAACATGGAAAATGGTTTCTTAAATAGAATTACATTTAAAACTTGAGAATAGTTTCAGCTTTCAAGATGAACATGTTCTGAGGATTTTTCATGTAATGTTGTACTTCAGCTAACAATACTGTCTTGTGCACTTACACTCCATTAAGAAGCTAGATAGCATGTTAAATGTCACAGTAAATTAAAATTAAACCATAACAGCAAACTCTAAACCTATAACAAACTGAGAACTAATGAAATCATTTATATACATTTGTTCTAAAAGCATTCTGGCGCTAGACAGATATTCATTCTAAGGACAAAAAAAAAAAATGAGATTTTGAGCTGACAGTGTATTGTTCATAGTAGTGGTCTTAGTATAGCAGATATGAGATAATTTTGAGTTCATTGCAGTACTAAGGGAACATGTTGATATTGTAATATACCAAGATTCTCATTTGGGAAAAGGGAACTATAACTACAAATAGAATGGTAGAAGAAAAAGGACCCACCAGGGGAAGGCCTCAGATTCCCATTGCTTCTAGCCCATTCTGTGGATATTAGACATATGCACATGTGTGGATCAGATAATTTCAGACTACACTCATGTCTGGCTATTGATGGGCACATTCTTTTGTATGCACACACATACAGAAGTACAATGTACAGATGTAAGATCTCTCTTTCTCTCTGTGTGTATATGTTCATATAGTGAATAATCTAGAAGCAAAAAGAGTCCATTAGTGGACTCTAAACAAACAAACAAACAAAAAAGCAAAGCATGCCCAAGCGGCAAAGCACAACCACTGAACAGCTTGGTATCAGAAACATCTTGGGCTGACTCCTTGGATCCCACTCCCCCTAGAGGAACACTTGACTCAGTCTTGAGGTTGGGGGGAGAAAACTGGATCTGCCAGGAGTGGAGGCTGAACTAAGCAATATTGGGAGAGTGGGACCTTGGGACCACCTGCTGCCTGCCAGGGGGGGTGGTGGTGGAGGGGTGGGGAGTTGTGGAGAAGAGAGAATGACCTGATGTGTTGGGAGGGGGAAAGAACCTTGAATAAGGATATACAGGATAGAAAGTGTGACTTCTTTGTTCATAAAAAAAAAAATTTAAAAAAAGAGTCCAGTAGTAATGAAATCAGAGTTTCTGAATATCACTCCCAATTAAAGAAAATCAGGTATGTTGGTAAAGAAAAGTACAAGTCAGGGTGGAAGGGTCTGGATGCTTGTCTAGATGCACCATAGGGGATGCGTTCAAACTGAGAGTTTATGTCAGTGACAACTAAGCCAACTTTGAAGAACTTCTGCTGATAGGAAAATTTGGAACTGGTGGAGAATCAAAGTGAAGAACGACGGGAGTAGGCTATAATAATATTGATTTGAAAGAAGAGTCAAAAGGTAAAAAGTGTTAGGCATGCAGGAGTCCAAGGGATCTCTTGCATAGACACACACAATATGTATACAAACATAAGTATGTATGCATATATATGTATGTATATATACATGTGTGTCAAAGAAATATATATCAACTACATATATAGTGTGTAATATAAATATGTATGATTTGTGTATGTATGTATGTTTGTGTGTTGCATGCTTGTGACTGTAAGGGAATTAGGCACTTGTGTAACCATGCAGACTCCAGGCAGGATGTTGTCTTCTTTTACTGCCTTATCCCCTTGAATGGGGGACCTCTCCCTGAACTGTAAATTTTCTAAATTTTGTGGTTCAGCTAGAGTGGTTGACCAGTAAGCTCTTGGGATCCACTTGTGTCTGTCCTCCAATGCTAGGCTCATAGGCATCATGCAGAGCTATGCCTGGCTTTACCTTGGTGTCAGGAATCTGAACTCGGACACTCATGCTTACAGGGCAGTGACTGTTATTGAGCTATCTCCCCATCCTCATACACCTATCAAATTGTCAATTACACATTAGTAAAACTAAAGGAAAATAAGAACTGAACTAAAAATAGGAAAAGGAAAAAAAATCATACATGTACATTCAAACTGATTCTGTACACTATTACAAAAGGAGAGGAAAAAAATAAGACAAATCAATGTAAATCTAAAATAGAAAGTCAGGATTTTACCACCACAGAGCAATTAGCAGCCAGGCAATAATCATCAAAGGTCATTACACCACCAAATAAGAAGTGAGAAATACAAATATTCACAATCTGAAACTTCCCAGTATATATTACAACTGAATCCAAAGGGGAAACAGTTTTTTACAATGGAGCATCATCACCAGTATTGAGATACACTGACACTATCCAGAGAAGGCTCACTCAGGAGACAGTGTTATCCACACAACAGCCTGTCAGAGATGCTCAATCCAGTTCTGCTACAAAGGGGAGTGTGGTAATATGTTACATATTTAATAAAACTTGGAATATCAAGAGATCAACCCACAGTCAAATCTCACCTAGCTATGTTCCAGTTTCCCCAGCCTCATTCCTCATTGCTTCTAATGTTTGCAGTTTTCCTAAGCCTGCCTTAAACACCTTCTTTACCCAGCTGTATCCCATCCAGGTTAAGATTAAAGGTGTGAGCTACTCTATTCTGTAGTCAGCTTTGAACTCACAGAAACACAGAAAGATCTCTTTCTCTGGAGTTACAGGACTAAAGACATAGGTCACCACTCCCGCTTTCCCCTGTGCTGGGATTAAAGGTTTGTGTCACTGAAGCCTAGCTGCTTGGCCTTGTACTTACGGAGATCCTCTGGATCCCTGTGCTGTGTGAGTTACCACTGCTCTGTTATCCCTGGACTCCTGGAGCTACCTCTGCCTAAGTTTGACTGTGGGTTGATATCTTGATATTCCAGGTTTTATTAAAATTGTAACATATCACCACAGCGTAGGAAAGTAGACATAATCCACCATGGTAACCCTGACCTTGATCCT
This sequence comes from Sigmodon hispidus, assembly GCA_004025045.1. NCBI lineage: Eukaryota > Metazoa > Chordata > Mammalia > Rodentia > Cricetidae > Sigmodon > Sigmodon hispidus. The sequence continues at coordinate 131,663 of PVIH01000212.1, forward strand.
GGGGGACATTTTTGTTACAGCTACTGCAGTTTGACACAGGTAATAACAGCAATGAACTTGTACTGAGTTATCTGCTCTTGCCAGTCCCTATGCCACACCTTATACCAATCATCTTTTCTAAAACCTATCAGTTAGATCATATCATTTCCATGTCATATCTCTGGGATTGTGACCACAAAGGTGTTGTGAAGCACGTTCTGCATCTCAGCTATCAAGGCTACATATTTACCAACAACAGATGTTTTGCCTGGTGGCCTCCTACAAGTCCCAAATTCCTCTAAGCTTATTTTGAGAAAGAGTTTTATGTCAAACAATTCCAGTGAAGTAACTATTACTACTTTGACTATTTAAATTTTAAAAAATCTAATTTTTTCCAATGATAAGATGGTACCTTTTTATTCCTGTTCTTTCTGGTGTATAGGACATTGGGACATCAGACTGAAATAAAATCAAAGGAAGTCTAATACTGTCACAGGATAGAATGAATCCACTCATCACTCAGGCTCCACCACACTACATCTCCTTTTTCCTCCTTAAAAACCATCACCTTTAGACTCTCAGCACATCTGAAAGGGTAATTTAGGCTCTCTCAATCTCTCTCTCTCTCTCTCTCTCTCTCTCTCTCTCTCTCTCTCTCTCTCTCTCTTCTCTCTCTCTGATCTTGACTATTTAAAGTCTCATTTTTATTTACTGTCAGATTTTGTGTGGGCCACATAGTTTTTTACATTATCATACTAATAAGAATACTGTTATGTCATGTTTTTGCATTCTACTGTTATTACACCTTTGTTTATATTTTTTAAATGTTAAGATATGGACTGTAACTTCCCATTATCATTTGTTGGTGAGAGGATGGTTTCAATGCCATCCTCCCCCAGAATTCCTGTCAGAAAAAGAGAGGTCAGATTTTAATGGCAGAGCAGCTTGTGAAAACATTAAAACACTGTGTGTTTTCTCTGCATCAACACTCTACTTGGCTTTCAAAGCAAATGAGAGAAGAATGTGACATCAGTGTCACTTCCAGGAAGCATGCATTGTGTCACCAAACCTCTCCAAAAAGATGCACTAACAGTGTGGCTGAAAACTGCTGAGTGTCTCAGGGTTGGTTCCCATCCAGCTTTTCTCTAGCTCTGGAGACTTTTCTCCAGCTGATGAAGTTAAATGCCATTGTCAAATAACCCTCAGTGAGACTCAAGAGACACCTACACATCTCACTGTTACATGCTGATGTACTTCATAAGACCAGGGACTGATTCGGACTGATTCCAACAGTTATATAAAGGAGGGACAGTTTGGAGGTAGCTCCTAAGAACCAATTACTCCTGAGAGTGAAATTCTCCACTACATTGCACAGACACCCAGAAAGTACCTTCCTATCCTGACTTCATGACCCCAATTTGTGCTTTTCCTCATTCTGTGAGCTTTTTCTTATATGTGCCCTGCTTCAAACCAGCTTAATCTCTGAGTCCTATAGGGTCAGAGTTCACAGATAGTTGAAATCTTTATCAACTCATCACTCATAGACTCCATCACACACTACTTCACCTTCATGTTTTTTCCTAAATATCATACCTTTATCTTCTCTTATGCACTATGTGTTAGGCCAAGTCTGTACCCCATTTTCTTGAAGTGGACTGAGAAACTTCACTTTTCCCCCTAGTAGACAGTAAGAAACACTTTTGTCTGATGATAACAGGTGTGTGGAATGCTGGAAAGTTTAAGGATACCATAGTGTCTATCCTGATCTTTCCTTTTCACTTCTTCATGTCAGTACCCTCCCACACACACCTTGCCCTTGTTTATTCTGTAGTAGCATGAAGCTGGTCTCCTGCCTTTGTCTTTCAGCCTGTGTTCCAACATCTATAACACTCTAGGGTGCTCTTTGGTAACTTAACCAGTGCTATGTTCTACTCTGTATCCTGTTATATGCTTAAAAGTACATAAGACGCAATGGTTGTGAAAGAAGTTTCCACAGAACAAATCAGTGAGTGAGTATGTGCTGACAACCCAAGTCTTTGTCAGAGCCCCAAAATAAACTATGACACCTCAAGACTCACGGAGCACCATACATGGGAGCTACACCTTTCTGACTCAAGTAAAAGTATCACCTGTCTGTTATAAAGCAAGCATACATCGTGTGCTCACCATATGAAAGTCGCCATACAGAGAGCCCAGACTAATTGGTAAACATGCTCTTTTGTGGGTTGTTTGTTTAATTTTTCAAATGGCAAACCCTTTTTCATTATCAAATTGACATGTTATTTAATATGTAAACACTAGGTATAAGCAAAGCTATAGTTTAGAGGCACTGAAAATTTAGGATTAAAATTTCACACTAACATTAATGTTTGTTGTTCATGTCAGATATTACAGCTTTGACTCTGATATGGAGACAGACTGACCGCTAGCACACACTCCAGTACAGGCTAGCATAAACGTGGCCCAGTGTCAACAGAACACATTTCTCCATCCAGTCTGTATGTGAATAGAACACTTAACAATTGCATATCTCTCCCCCAGCCTAGAATGTTTTCCAGGAAGGAATGCTTGAATTACAGTTAGCATGGGAAACTGAATTAGCTGTGATGATAAAGATTGCTCTTGTGTCAGCTTGAGACCCAAGATTTTCCTGAGCCCCAAAGTTCCTTTAGTTGTGAAGCCATGTCATATTCCATTTGATCCATTCAAAGCCCACTGTCCTGCACATCCCTTGCTGAGCCCAAAGTTTGCCCAGAGGTTGCCCCGCTCTAAGCTAACAGATGATCAAAGACGACCATCTCCTGCTCTTGCCATTAATTGCACTGGAGTGAGGTTTCCTTCTACAGTAGCAACAGAAGAGATCAAAAGAACAAAAGAAAACAAGTCCCAGAATAACCAAATCCAGAATGTAGCTGTGATAGTCCAGGCACAGAGAAACTCACAAGGGACATTCAGGCATACCCATATTCCTATAAGGTTGCTAAGTTAAGGACTACTTAGTTTGCTGAAGAAACAAGACCCACAGCTGCAAGGAGAGACTCAGAAAAGAGAAGAAAAATGGTCTAAGGTACACAGTAATTAGCATTTAATCATCATTTCAAAAATTTTGTTTTCCATTTACACTTGTTATAAATAATCATGGGAAGGAATATGTCCCTTCAATACATGAACATGGTAAGCAATGACCAGACCAAGGTAAGTGGCATGCCCATCAACTAAGTATTTAAGTAATGGCATTATTTTATTCCCCCTACATAGTTGTATAAACTAAAATAGTGGCAGATAATGCTTTTGGTAAAGCCAATCTTACCTTCATTATCCTAAACAATTCCTCTCAAAGATCAATAGGTAGAGTTGAGCAAGGTAGAGTGTGTATCAATGAACCTTAATATATCAAGTCAGAACAGGGTGAGACAAATGTCTAATAGAGAGGCCTGCCCGGAATGGAGAATCAGAGCTTTGTAGAGAGATGAAGGTCAGATCATGGAGTATAGGATTCACTTCAAAGTGGGAGAGTGGACTGTGAGTGGTTTATACGGAAGTCTTCCACACATGATGGCAAGTATGCTGCACTTTAAGAAAAAAGCCATACTCAGCTCATTAAAATCAGATCAAATCAACATTATGAATATAATCTCAACAATACCTTTATATTCTCTACTTTTCTTACCCAGAGGCATTTTGCTAGGCTATAAGAAAAGCATTTCAATTGTTAGATACCCAATGGTTAAGTAGCATGGATCCTGGCATATAGTAGGCTGTGATCACATGCTGGTGAGCAAATGCAGGAGCCAGAAGCTCAAGTACATGCTGCTGATAGATAGTGTTGTTACAGATGGATGTGGTTTAACCTGTTGTGGTCTGAAGGCTTGGGGCTCTGTATGAAAGAGAAGAGGAAGAGGGACCTTTAAGAGGTGAGGCTTACTGGAAGGTGGTTAAGTCGTGGACACGACCTATTAAAGCAATTAATGATGCTCTTAGGGAGTAAGAGTCTTAATGCCAGTGAGATGCTATGAAATGAAGCCATGCCTCTTGCTTTCTTCTGCATAGTTCTGTTTCTCTTTCTACCTCCTGCTAAGACACAACTGGTAGGTAGGACACTTAAAGGCTGAACTAATGGGCCTGCCCAATCTTTGACTTTTAGCCTCCAAAAAATTCTCACATATATGTGAGAGAGAAGAAAACAAATATTATTCAAGATAAGGCACACTTAAGGACAAATAAAAAACCCCAAGTAAATAGGATAGAAACTGCTAAATGTCATCAGGAGAAGATGGTAGATTTTATGTGTGAGCTCAGCAAAGTATGTAGAATTTTATCACTGAAAGAGGAATCCTGTCATTTTGAAAGTGGCATGCTACATTTTTCAGATATATGTTTGTATCAGTAGCTTATAGTGATTCCACATCAGGTGAATATTTCATTGCCTACATCAGGGGCAAAGCAAACTGGCATCTACATAGTATTATGAATTGTCTACAAACTGATGTGTCTCAGCACTAGGGTTGCATGACTGACACTTAAACCTCTCCCTATCTCAGTGGATAGCCAGGAGGCAAGTCCTCCGGATAGCAGACACACTCAGGACACTATTTAAGTACTGATTAAGAAAAATGCATAAATATCTTCAGCAACAACAATGGCAAACACAAGGGAACAATGCTGTTTCCCTTAGCAACTAGCATAATTCAAAGATTAAAAGATTCACACTAGTAACTGCAACATAGGAGAAAAACCCACAATTGTTTAAATAATTCTGACTTTAATGTCTTCTGAGTGCATGTTTTCTGCCATAACTCTTGACCATTTGGGTAAAATCTAGCAAATCCATCAAATAATGGAGAGTTTGCCTTCAAAATTATTAAACTAAACTAAAATAAACTTACTTTTCATAGCACATAAATTACATTTCATTTTGAAAGAAAATGCTCAAAAATATATTGGGGTGAAGGACCTCTAAATACATGCAGTACACATCACTGGTTGATTTAAAAGGTACTAATAGGAGTCTGTAAGTAAAAAAAAAATGCAGGTTCTAACTTTTTGAAAAATAAATCAGAAATGTTGCTTTATATTTAGAGATTATAAACTTAAGAAAAGTATCTGGAGACTGAACAAAATACACCAAGCATAATGTTCTACAATGTAGGTAACACACTAAGTTAAAATATGTTTACACTGTTGCTTAGTCTTATAGGTACATTATAAATAACACAGCTCAACTCTTTCAACATACACACACACACACACACACACACAAAATCCTGATGAAACAGTTCCTGACATTGATCTTATTTTTTTATGAGAAATTTCAAACATTGTTCTATAAGAATGGACAAGAGTGGGGGCTGGAGAGATGGCTCAGCGGTTAAGAGCACCGTCTGCTCTTCCAGAGGACTGGGTTCGATTCCCAGCACCCACATGGCAGCTAACAACTGTCTGTAGTTCCAGTTCCAGGCAAACACCAAGGCTAATAAATAAATAATAAAAATAAATAAAGTTTTTTTTTTAAAAAAAAAGAATGGACAAGAGTCTTGTAGAGGGTTCTTTGATCATTGGGTACCTGCCCACTGTCAAGATTATGAATTAGTGTTAAAGTCAGAAATAAGCAAGTATGATTTAAGCATTTGGTGAATATAGAAATTTCTCTACTAATAAAAGATGGTTAGAATTGGTGCTTCTTTTTTTATAAAGGCTTGACCCAAGCATGATGCTACTAGAATATTAGAATGTGGCGCAATGTAAGATGTGACACTTCTAAGAGGTCATTTGGTCATGGGGGTATGTACAGACAAAGACAATGAGGCGCTCCCCATTTTTTTCAAATCTGTCCGGCCATGTGTTTATTCTTTCCAAAATTCCCACTATGGTGATTCTGTATTCCACAGACCCAAAGCAATGGGAAACAATTAATCATTGACTTCACAACCATGAGCAAAATAATCCCAGATATTTTGTTGTAGTCATGGGAAGTTAAATATACAACTTACTTTCCCTCATGTTTATCAGAGACATATTTTCCCTAAAAATGAAGGAGAAAAATTCATAAATGAATGGGAAACCAAGATGTTTCTATTATTTAGAAAATTATAGAGCTTCATTGTACATGTCTTTTAGTCTTAGTCATATTTAAAAACACACAAGTGTTGAGTTTCTCTTGAATTATATAAAAAAGGCAAGAAAACTGTGCTGTGAGATAATCTTTTTCTACACTGTGAAGAAGTGTCACCTGAATTGGTTTGATAAAAAACTAACTGGACAATAGCTAGGAAGAATTTGGAGTGGGGGCAGGGAGAATGCTGGGAAAAAGGTACAGTCACTAGCCAGACACAGAGGAAGCAAGATGTATAGGAGATGAGGTAACAAGCTAAGAGTCACATGGCAGGATGTAGTTCAATAGAAAGGGGTTGATTTAAGGTATAAAAGCTAGGTAGAGAAGATGGCACCGAAAGCGAAGAAGGAAGCTCCTGCCCCTCCCAAAGCCGAAGCCAAAGCGAAGGCCTTGAAAGCCAAGAAA